>VDFB02304938.1:0-60819 GCA_007258455.2 Sequoia sempervirens | reverse complement strand
CAAAGGAGCCACAATTGAGCGCAAGGACTAGACCCTCTCCCAAAATTTTCACTAGAATGGGAAAAAAGAAATTGTAAAATTTTGTAATTTGTAACTTGCCTAGATATGCAATTTATGATGATGATGATAAATGATGATTTTCATAGGCAATCATCATAAATTCATAATAGTTATCAACTAGCTGTTGTATCCACATGATGATGTGATTTTGTACTTTGTTGTATTCAAATTTACTAAAAACACTCTCCAACATTTTATAGTCATTGAATACATTTCATAATTGAATTTTGCAAAAAAATTGTGTTTTTAAAGAAAGTAGAGTAATTTTTTAAGTTTGTCGAGTTTTGTCAAGTCATAAATTTTTGGCTTGTCAAGTCCAAGTTTACAAACTATATATATAATTTCTATTGATTTTATTTGGTGTATAAACACAATTAGAGGGAGACCTGGTATGAATACCAAGATAAAAGCACCATTTTCAAAGCAAGGTATGGAGATGCATGGATAATGACATATATAGATAGATATAGATACATAGATAGATAGATAGATAGAGTTCCCAAGTGATATGGATATAGATTGTGTATACCCATATTTGGATTCAATTATGATAAAATGTGTTATACAAGCCACAAGATTGAGCTCTAAACTAGGAGGTATACCCATACCTATAGAAGCAATAATTGCTAAAAGAAATAATGATTAATCATGAATCGCTAAAACCCCCAACCTTTTCATCCACATAAATGTGATTTTTTTATATTACATTGCAATCAACATTTTTTGACCAATTTTTATCCACATTTAATTTGTAGGGAAGAATAAGCACTAGCTAGGACCCCATTTGTGAGATCCTTATTAAGTGGCCCCTATAACATCCAACCACAGGAGTTGCCCTTACTCATGCAATGGTTGAATCTGGAGATTCCAACTTGTGACCACTATTCATGTCTTTCAACAACTTAACCATCTGGTCTACACTCCTTGGGCAACCAATTTTTACATGCATAACCGCAATAAAATCATTGAAATCTCATGTAATTGCTAGTTTTAATGATTTTTACCTTTTTTTTCCCTAAGTTGTCAATCCTCGTACAAGAATGAGTATGAGTGAGTGTGTGTGTGTCTATATATATATATATATATATATATATATATATATATATATATACAGTAACACTCGTAATTACCAGTAAACAAAATACCTCATAATTTGCAATATATATATATATATATACAGTAACACTCGTAATTACCAGTAAACAAAATACCTCATAATTTGCAATATATATACAGTAACACTCGTAATTACCAGTAAACAAAATATCTCATAATTTGCTATATATATATATATATATATATATATATAATTTAATAATTCACTGAATTGTCAAATGTTAATACAAGATGAAAATTACTATTGTTTTATTTTTATTGCTTATGCTTTCATTTATGCATGCAACATCTATTTATAGTAAACTATATCACTGATTTTGAGTAGGCAATTGGGAATATTCCTTCAGTAAATAGCAATTCCAATTACAAAATTTACTGTAAATTAATTTATCATTATTTATAATTTGATAACCTATTATGATATTTAATATTTTAGGTTCTATTTTTATTTTAATATTTTAAAATTTGTTTTAATTTTAAATTTCATATAACATATTTAAATAAAAATAGTTGTAGATTTATATGATTCAAATTTAATCACAAATTTTTATCCAAATTTTATTAGTTGAGGAACTTGTTCCGAATTTTTTCTTGGCCAAATTTGAACATGAGCTTGTGGTCGAATGACTTAGGAGAGGATTTAACCCCAGGGCTTCATCGTCAAGACCTGCAGCCCTCTAGTGTAGTTTTCTTCACAGCCAAAAGAGTCATTGGCTACATCCATTTTTTTGTAACTTTGTACTTAGTTTGTAGGTTGACTTTGTACACAATAGATAGTTATTAAAAATTGGAAAACTATTAGTATCTAGTTATCACTTATGCACACCCAAGAAAAGTAGGAAAATGAAAGCTAATAGTGCCCCTCGAATTCCTAGGACAAATTCAATGATAAAAGTATCCTAATGATCCAAACATACGCACCTTCAGATCAGGTTTGCACCTCCCCATGGCAGATTCACATCTCCTGCAGCTTACCTTGCAGTGTTCGCAGCTTTCATTGAGAGTTGCACAAGGAAATAATCTTCTAACTGCACAGCTTGCAAACTTTGCAACTTGAACAAACAACACTGTAAATTGCACTGCCAACACATTGGGCTCTACAAGCACTACCTGAAAAGCTACATCATCAATGGGATCTACACCATTTAACAACACTTCATCTTCCATGTTCAATAGAGAACAAGAAATTTGAAACGGTTGGAATATATATGGTCTTTATAACTGTCTGCTCTAGTCCGTGGATTGCAATTAAATTCTTCATAACCATCTCCTAGATTCAGACAATTCATTCCTTAAGACAGGATCAGGAGATGCATGTTGGCTACTCAGAACTCCAATATTTGTATACATTCTCAAATCCATGCAACCCTTCTCAGGATTCCACTCACAAAAATTACACAGTATTGACTCTCAGTCCAGCATTGTACCTTTATGTAGCATATCAGTATCCTATTCAAGATAAATAGAAGATCTCTATTTTGCTATCTCTTGACTCTATTGAACATGTACTTTGGTAATTCTTTATTTGTTGTTTCTTTTCCTTTGCACACTCAACATAGTTCACAAATTAATTAATTAGATTCTATCTCTTAGTTTGTTTGTCACTTGTCCTCGATGTAACTTCTGGGTTTAACATAGACCACTTTCTGTCCTAATTTTATACTATATTTAGATTCTTCTTTTTATCATAGATTAAGGTCCACATATTCAAACAAATAATCCCAGTTTAATTATTGAATAGGATTGATCATTTTAGATTGTAAAGATATATTATTGCATTGATCAGATTAAGAATGTTGCATATATTGCGTCAAGAGTAAATCTTTATACTTATAAGACACTTTGGTAACATACTACAGCATGTTAGCAAAATAGTTATCAGAAAAACCAACAGGTATACTATATAAAGCAAGCGATGATTCTACACTTTAACATTTTCATAAAAACCATTACAATTCTGTTCAATACAATCATATAAAATTCTGTCACATAGTGACCCTACCAAAACATGGCAACATGAACCAATTCTGATAATACATTTTATCTGTCAATTTGGCCATAGTTACGAGGTTTGAAACATAGTTGAAAAAATTGCCATTAACTTGCAGAAATCGCGAGTAATCGCGTGTCAACTAGCCGGGCGAGTAAATCGCTTAAATACTCACTGTCGTGTTTTAATGAAAACGTGCGGCGATTTTTTTCTCAAAAACGCGCAGAAAAATGCGAGATTTTTAGTAAAACGCAGCCAAAAAGTCTTAAAACGTTGAGTTTATTTTTAACCCTAATTTTTTCTTCTTAAAAATGAAAAAATCCTTTGCATTCCGTTCATTTCACGCGACCCAGGGCAAAGTAAAAATGGCGGCAAAGGAAAAACGCGACGGCATAGGAGGACAGCGGCAAAAAATATTTGTTTCAACTTGACTGGTTTGCCGCTTTGTTCTTCTCTCGAGTTTGATCCACATTTTGAGAAACCCATAATAATAAATAATTTAGAATATATATAATATTAAATTATTATCTTAATAGGAAAGAATAATAAATTGAAAATTGAAGAAATAAATAATATCTTTCAAAGAAAACATGAAAATCTAAACAACTAATGAAATCAAAAGAATATGACATGAAACCCAATTTTGATTTCATATATGATGAAACTGGGAAGGTTCAAATCTGAAGGGTCTCAAGAATACGGAAAAACTATATTTCACTGTTTATAAATTCCACAAGTTACGTCACAGTTTTTCCGAGCCATGAAGTCCCAGTTTCAAAAATTTGGCCCGAAAGAGACTGGTCAAGTCCTGAAAGCCGTCCATGCCCCAGGACGGACTTTATCGAGAATCAAAAATTGGAACTAGAATTTTAAAAGAAGAAACGAGAGATCAAGTCCAGGAAACAACTAGCAAATCCAAGTCAGTCCAAAAAATCTGACCAGCCAGATCTGGCAACTGGGTACCAACTCGATCTGTTATAATAAAAGTACTGAGGTGAATTAGATTAATCACAAAGACCAAGAGAACTATTTCAATACGTCAATTCATAAGGCACCTACTCAATGGATCAAATACTAGGAATTTCAGTCACTATTTTTTTTAAAGCATTCTGTGTCCATTATTTGGTCAGATGTCTGGCCATCAGAACCAAAAAGTTATAAATACAATCAGCAAATTTTCTTCAGGAATAGCATGATAAAACAAGTACTAAATGATGGCTAAAAGTAATTAAAGACCTTACCGATTGATAGTACTCTTCTGCTAACTCTAAAAGGAGGTCTATAACATCAGGATCTAACCTGATGGTTGGATCAACCTGCATAAATGAAAAACATAGATTTATATAGACCAAAATAAAAAATCAATTGATTCCTATTTGATAATTATTAATGAATACTTGCAGAGAATTACAGTTATTCTTTAAGACTAAAGCACGATTAAAGTCACCATTCAGCCAAAATTTCCAAAAGTTATTCATGTCATTTTATGCCAATCATTCCTATTCTAAGTATTCCTTGAAACTGTCTTGCAAGACAACTCTCTTGATTACAGAGACACAAATAAGTTCCACTTCTCCATTCAGAAAAAAACTGTAAATAAATAAACAAAGTTATATTTACATCAGTGGGAGGTACTTCAGAATCTGATTTTTTTTGCAGCTTAGCTGCCTTCAGCCTCAAGGATATGTTTGCTCATTTTTTGATGTTCTAAAATTACTTTTATATAACTTCCCACTTGGTTGTTTAGTCAGCAAAATCAGCAAGCTACATAAGCTATTCAAATCTTCACGCCCTATTAAGTGTGTAAAGCCTTATTTACTCTCAAGTAGCATAACATCATATGCCTTTCCCCCTGAATTTCTCCTTGCTTAGAAGCAAACACAGATGTTCTTCTCAGACTATATTTCTCCATCTCCCTGTTTCAACAGCGACATGATGGGATCTCCACTTTAATTGATATATATTTTGTTTTATATAAGAGGTCCAAATATCCACATGACCATTTAGAAAGATGCAGCATTATTTAATGGCAGTTAAGTTTCACATTCTTAGTGTTTCCAATATTCTGTACTCTGCTGAGCAAAATCAGCTGGAAAACTGATACCCTACAAATAAGAAAACTACTACTTAACTTTAACAAGAAGGGATTTGTTAATGATAGCCAACTTTCACAATCTTCGATCCAATCCCTAGCATCAACAACCAATTGAAAAAACAGTTGTTCTACTGAGACAACAGTAATATAATCAAACTGATGACATTTCTTGTAATGTATTTGTAATGTCCCCTTTTTTGTGAGCATTAGAGTTTGGAGGGTTAGCCTATTACTTGGACCTTTGTAGGCTAATATGTTTGGATAGAGGGTCTCAATGGCAGTTAATGGAGGTTGTTGTTGCTCCATTTCCTCAGTTCAGTATTGGATTCAGTTCCAGGCACTTGCAGATCAATGTTTGGCTTAGTTTGAGGAACTTACTATTTATAGTAAGTCAATCTGGCAATGAAGCTATTTTTAGTCAGTGCACCTAGACACATGGGGGTTTTACAGTGTTGACCCCAACTTCAAACGACACGTCAAAATACTGAGTATTGAGGGAGGTATTAATATTTTAGTGGTTAAGTTATTTAATTAACTTAAGGGAATATTATTAAAGTTATAATTTAAAATTATAAAAGTAAAAGCCACTTAAATATTATAAAGTGAGTTTTTAAAAGGTAAATAAAAAGGTACACTCAAGTGAGGAATATTTTAAAAGAATATAAAGTACCTTAAATATTTAAATGATCTTTTGGGAAGTCGTGCCTTTTAGGGAGAATACAAGGAGCAAAGAGGAATTACAAGTCATTCACCTATTGAGCATTTTGAGATTTTTTTTCTTCTGGCTTCTTGGAGCTTGTGGGATGGGTATTCACCATCCTTTGTGGGATGGGTATTCACCATCTTCAATAGATGGAATCAATAGCTGCAAGTACTCGAGTCCGTCATTTGTGGGGGACTACTTGCAAAGTCAACACATCCATGGGAGTCTAGCAGAGGATGGAGATAGTTGTTGTAATACAGACACTTTCAGATGTTCATATCTCCACAGTACGGATGGATGTGTGTATAGATTATATTGGGATCCAAGTGGTGACAAAGTTAGTGTTGCAGTTTGGATGGCTCCCATGGGTTTACTTCACCATTTTCAGCATGGTGAAGTTGAGATCAATTTTGCGTAGAGGAAGTCGAAGGGTATCAGACATGGCAAACTTCCATTCTGGGTTTGGGATCCAGGGATATCTTGCGCAGTTGTGTTTATGATGGTGTTGTGGGAGTCAGTTAGAGATGTGTGGGACATTTCACAATTCTTCTTTTGGGCCTTCCAAGGAGTGGAGTTTCCTTGCAGTGGAGATTGCTTGGGGACAAGTAATTTTAGGGAGGGCGGATTGTAATGTCCCCTTTTTCGCGAGCATTAGAGTTCAGAGGGTTAATTTATTACTTAGACCCTTGTAGGCTAATATGTTTGGATAGAGGGTTTCAATGGCAATTAATGGAGGTTGTTGTTACCCCATTTCCTCAGTTCAGCATTGGGTTCAATTCCAAGCCTTTGCAGATCAGTGTTTGGCTTAGTTTGAGGAACTTACTATAGTAAGTCAATCTGGCAATAAAGCTATTTTTAGTCAGGGCACCTGGACACATGGGGGTTATACAGTGTTGACCCCAGCTTCAGACGACACGTCAAATACTGAGTATTGAGGAAGATATTAATATTTTAGTGGTTAAGTTATTTAATTAACTTAAGGGAATATTATTAAAGTTATAATTTAACTTTATAAAAGTAATAACCACTTAAATATTATAAAGTGAGTTTTTAAAAGGTAAATAAAAAGGTACGCTCAAGTAAGGAATATTTTAAAAGAATATAAAGTACCTTAAATACATTTTAAATGTATTTAAATGATCTTTTGGGAAGTCGTGCCTTTTTGGGGAGAATATAAGGAGCAAAGAGGAATTAGAAGTCATTCACGTATTGAGCATTATGAGATTGTTTTTTCTTTTGGCTTCTTGGAGCTCGTGCCTGAGACAAGGGCTTCAACATTTTTCTACCAATGGAGAGCAGCAATTCTTGAGTGTTCTGCAATCTTGAGGCTGTGAAAGATCAGCTAAATCATTGCCTGTGAGAGCTTCATTCAAGAGTTCTATTTGTGCATTATTAGATTTACAGAGAGATTCAGAAATAAGGGTTTCATCATCAGAGGATTGTTTCCGGGTATGCATGTTTTCAATGTAATTTCACAGCCCCGATATAATATTATATTTGCTTTCAGCATCTCTCTATTTGCATTTGTTTGGTGTTTTATGCATTTCCTGGCAAAAATCTTTAAAAACTTCAAAACACATAAAACCTAGATCAGCAGTTGCAAAGAATTTGATTCAGGAGAACCAGGGGTTTTCACAGTATTTTTCACCATTCCACAGCTTTTAATATATAAGTAGAAACTGGAACGGACAGATCCTTTTTACAACTTATTCAAGCAAGGGATTTCTGTACTAACTAGCAATTGTAACATCTAAGCATTTGACCAACCGTCATCCAGGTAAAATAATACCAGATGTTGGGTCTCCAAATAACTCAGCTGACATGTGACCTTGCTAACAGACCACAGAGAATATTCAAAAGTTCTCCATTAACTCATTCTGTCAGAATACCCCTTTGTATTAACTAAGGAATGTATCTCTATGCGTTTATTTACTGGAAGAAATCTCTTATGATAAAAGGGCCTTAAAATTGTCTGGATGCCCCTATACAAAAATATTTTCGGCTACCCATTAAGTGATGTGAGGTGGATCCCTAGGCAGATAAACCCAAGTCAATGTTTGTTTTGCAATAAGTACTAACATATATCCAAATGTTTTCATAAACTGGCCAATTAATCATTTATAATATATTAACAGCCAAAACTATTACTAGCTTATTGGCTACAACCCTATCCTCTGGCACCCAGAAGAATGAAACAGAAATGGGCAATGCAAATTGGTTTGGTAGTAAAACTAAAAATATGAACTTGTTGCATTGTTGAATGGTAAGATCCACACATATAATAATGGCAATAAGACAATGTAGAGGAGAGATCATACACCACACAAGATGTTTGTGGGCCAATATGCCCTAATATCAATATATGTAGAAATAGAATAAACCTTTGAGGTAAGGTAACACCATACAATACTCCTCATGGAAGAAGCCACTCCATGCTATATATCCAGGAGATCCCAAACACAATATCATACTCCGCACATATCCTTACAATGGTATTCACCTTCTTTATATATACCCCCTCCTAATAACATGATGGAGGAGTAAACCACTAAGAACATGTAGGCATCCTAACTACCTTTACAATTTATTGCCCAATATAACTAACTTAAGGGTTGTATGGTACATGTCAGCATCTCCATCCACTTATAGACATTAGAATATCATATCCCTAGGTACATAACGTTGAAGCAATCCATAATACTATGGCAGCCTAGCAGGGATCCTAAAGGCCAAGACTATAGAAACATCATCATGCACTTTATTCATACTGTATTGTCTTGTCAAACATGCTAGTGACAATTAAAATTTTCCTTAAAAAGAGACAAAAATAATCCCATTTCCAAGAGGCTCTTTACATTCCCTCAGAATGGATCACTCATCTTGATACAGAACTGCCAATGATGTGCTTCACTATCACCTTACAACCATGAATTAGGTCTTATTTCCAAAAAAATGCAACAAAATTACCAGGAAACTGCCACTTAACCAGGAGTAATATTAATAAGTCTACTACATTATATATATGTCAGTACTGAGTAAACTGAGAATAATTTGTACAGGATGTCTGAAAATTCTAGCATTTTGATCCTTTGAAAAGCGGAGAGCTTCTGTTCAGCCTTAATATATAAAGGCAAGCCAAGATGTCTCGAAATGTAAGTAGCTTGATCCTTAAAGAGGTCATGTAAATTCTCTTTTCTAAATACTGTATAGGATCCAGTTTCAACTAGGAAGACATCTCTAGAATCTATATGATCCAAAGGACAGATGTATCCAAGGGCACAACAAACTAAAATAGATTCAAAATGTGTTACAAAAGTCAAGGCATTACACTATGGCATGTGTGCTTGGGAAGGTCCTAAAGCTTGTGGTTAACCTCCATTATACCACAAGATGATCAAAGTCTCAAATCCTCTTAGATCAATCACAACTTCTTGATAAGCAGCATCCCAATAGTCACAAGTTGCAGAATATGTAGAGCGTTATTGGCAACTTGAGCTTCTATGACCCATTTCTCTTGGGAAGGAACTTAAACTTCTTTGATGATCTAGATAAAGTGGAATTTCTTGGTTCCTTATGTGTTTGAATTCGGCAGCAATGACAATCCCTTTTTGTTGGGACGCTGCAATCAAGATTAATTTATCTTTACTAAAGTTCTTTTACAACATTGTGTGTGTCCAACAAAGGTGGAAGTTAATGGCAGAAAATTTGTAAACTGAAGATTGAGTGTAGTCTAGACCAAGATAAGCAGGAAGATTGAGCTCAAAGGAATTTTCTCCAGCCTTCTTGGTAATCATTATTGACCATACCAAAGAAGTTGAATGCCATATTGTCATGCCCCCGTCATTTGCAAATCACAGCACAAAACCCAAGCATCAAAATAGCAATAAATAAATAAAATAAATAATAATAAGCAACATCTGCAAGGGGCCGACCAGGATTAATAAACTAAACACCCAGCAAATGAATTAAAGCTGACTTAAGAAATAAGGATTAATTAACTGCATTTAAATAAAAGAGGCCGACCTATATTGAGGAGGCAACAGTAATAACTAAAAGGACGACTAAGATCCATTGAAGGGATATTGATAGCAGCATTTCATTATTAATACAAAGGGAGCTAACTCTAAATAAAAGGAAAAACAGGAATAAAAGTTAATGCAGTGATTATCTCTTAACAAAGAGATATGTCTTTTCTAGAGGGTATCATCTTTCAAAGAGATGTGTCTTCCCATTCAAATATGAAGATATAAAGGACATTGAGGATGGGGAAAAGCCAGGGATTTAGGGAAGACAGAGATCAGTAAACAATAAATCATCTGCGCTCAGAGTAAGCAAGCAATACACATTTTCTGAGTATAAAGGCAGATAGAAAAGACCAGAAATAAAGGTCTGTGAACAGAGAATTGAATGAGGGAATATCATGAGACTTAAACACAGATTTATGAAGAGCAGATAAAGAGATAAAAGCACAGAGATATAAACAGCAAATAAGGGAGAAACAGGAGGAGTATGTCCTGAGCATAGCAGCAGAAATATTAATATGATATACTCAGATTTAATATGTGGGAAGTTGGCTCAAGAAGAGATAAATGAAGACGAATGGTAAATCAATAAGGTAAGTAAAATGAATAGAATTAATTATTTATATATACATTAGATACAATTATGCAATAATGATGCTTGCAGATTTAGTAATTATTCAATTGAACTAATCTATTGCTTCTCTGTAAGTAATATCTTATGAATATTGAAGACAGATCGACTACAGAAAAGGAAGATCAGACCAGGGATCACAAAGGAACCCATCCAGTCCATCACAGTAGGTTGTTATTATTAAATATATACATATTCAGGGGTATATTCTGCCAATCATTATTTTACATCTGTATAAATCTTGCCAGAGATAATAGAGGATATTTAATGTATAATTCATTATGATAGAATAGGAGATATGCTTGACTGTCTGAAACCCACCTTGTAGGAAGGGCCTGGGGTGTAAGCAAAAGGGGTAAACGAGGCTAGTAAGTAGTCGTTATAGAGTTGACTGTAATGGCTCCTAGGACCAGAGGGCACTTACCCAGAGAGCCAAGTTACCCACTTACAACCCCCGCCCAATTCCACAAGATGGCAAGTGTCTTCGGGGAGTTGAGGCATTGATGAGGAAAGTAAGTACAAGTTGCCAAGGAAGGGGGTTGTGGTAGACACCCTCTTAGGCTTGGTGTAGAAATGGCTTTGGGCGGACTCATCATGTCCCTTCTCCCAAATCCTAGCATGTTTGCATTAATGATAACCTATGATGTGATGTAATTACCTAACTCTATTAAGTAAGCATGCATATATATATATATATATATATATATATATTTGCATATATTGTTCATGTGGTGAGTGCAGGATTCAAACCCAGGATTGCATTATTAAAGAGATTTATTTGGTAAGACGAGCCCTAACCCTAATTTGTTGCAATTTGTGATCAGTAGACAAATTCTAGGGCAAATCAAGAGAGGGACATTACACATATCCCTGCCCTAGCTGGGTCGGCCCAGTAGCAAAATAAATAAAAATAAAGTGTTTTTAAACACCAACATTTTTTTAATAATATTTTTTATTTTGAATCTTGGCCGACCTAGATCTTATTTTGGGCGCCAAGTTTAATGATTTAATATTAATTTAAAAAATAATAATATTTCTCTTTTTTGGGCCAACCTAGTTTGCCTTTTGGGCATCAACTTCAAATCAAACAGGTATAAATATATTTTTGCCTGCTAGGTGAAGGCATCTGGAAGTTTTGACATGATTTTAGAGTTATTCTCCAAGGTGTGACTGTTGGGACTCAAACCCTAGCAGGTATCAAGGTTGGGACAAAACCCTCAACCTTATCCTATCAAATTTTCCTTCTATATTTGTTTTTTTTTTCTGATTGCAGGGTTTTCTCTTGTTTGCCTAGCTGTCAATCTGATTTATGCCGGTGCCGGTCACCATTGCTAGGGTTTTAATCAACCTGAGCATTGAGGTAGAAGAGTCTCTGCTGGTTCATCATTTACTTAGGACAGATCTGAGGCACCAATCCAAGGAAGAACTAGACCTGAGTGCCACCATACAAAGAACGTTAGCATCTGTGAAGGGTCATTTGGAGCTGATTGCAGGATATCCAAGGCAGTTGCACCACTCAAAGATGTCTTAGATCTGATTGGATCTTTGGCACAATTTATATGGAGTGTATTACTGAGTTTCTGCCTATCATTTGCTGAAGATTAATTGTCTGAGCACAGCCTATACCAATCTTTTTGAACAGAAAATCAAGGGAAGAAAGAGTAATAACTGTATTAGGGTTCTAAGAGCAAATACGTCAGAATCCATGGCATACATCTGCACCTAATTGTACAGGTCTGCTATCATTGTAAACTGACACAGATTGTATGTGCAATTATATGTTGAAAATATAAATATCAATGCTATATATTTCTGATTTGCATCTTGATTCTAGTGCATTCAATATCTCAATTTCAGACCTACATTTTTGTTTATGGAAGGATCATATTTAACCATCAATAGGGATGCTTTAGTAGCATACCTATCATGAACAACAGATGAGTGTTTAGAAATTTTTTGTGTTTTCATTATAACTGTCTGAATTAACCAGCAGAACCCTAGATCTGAGGAAGGGGATATTACAGTGGTATCAGAGCCTTGTTCTTGCCAGCCTATGGGAACTGCTTTAATGTAGATTCATGCATAGGACTGAAGAAAACTTGTAGGAAGTTATCAAGGAAAACAAAGAATTTAAATCCTCTATGTGAGATTCTATGGCAGAGTTGGTTCACATCCTAAGGGAGATGAATCAACAATGGAACGCTGGTAGATCCAATCAGCCTTTTGCAGAAGGAAGTAACTCAGCTAATTGCAGGGTTTCAATTAACCCACCCGAGAAGACATTCGGAACCAATTTTTTACAAAGAAATGAGGCAGGCCCATTTGAGAGAGAACAACTCATACCACCACAATAGGAGGAAGAAATGCAAGGTATCATGTTGAATATAATGCCTTAAGGCCAGCCATTCGACATGATATGTCTTTCATTGAGTATTATTAGGTGAAAACAAGAAATGGGCATAGGAGGAGAAGACATCGAGAGCAGCCACAAGACATTTCCACAGAACGGATAATCGAGCAAGAACAACATGGACCCAACATGCAAGATCTTTTGTCAGAAGAAAATGTTTTATTGGTTTCACTTTCTAATGATCATATGTGTCAACAAAAGATTGAAGAAGTGAGGGCAGGAAAGGTTCCACTTGTTGAGTGAGGAGAGTCCAAGTTGAAGGAAGATACGCCGAATCATGCAAGATCTTTCGAGTTTTTAAAGGATGAGCCATTGATCAATTTTCCAAGTAGCATTGTAGGTGTATATTCATTTGAGCAGAACTTACCTAACCCTAGTTCAGAGATTTTGTGTCACAAAAATGGAAGTGTTGAGGATATCTCAACAAATTCTTTATCAGCAAATAAGGATGAGCATTTTGTTCACAGCCAAAGATATGAGAATGTTTCAGATTTGTTGCTTCCTATGTGTAATGGCCCCTAACCTAATTTGCCCTAGAATTTGCCTATTCATCACAAATTGTCGCAAACTAGGGTCATCTTATCAAATGAATAGCTCTTTATTGATGGAATCCTTGATTGAAACCTGCATGAACGATATTTCCACATGTACACAAATTGTGTTAGCATTAATATCATGTTATCCAATTATAAACATAATCACAAATGCAACTATGAAGACATAAGAGGAGTGGCAAGGGTAGATCCGCCCAAAGCTATCCATCTAAGTCCAAGAGCACAAGCGTCCGTTCAAGACAACCCACCCCTTGGCCCCGAGCGGCAAGAATGTCCAAACCAAGGCAATTCCACCCTCAAAGTGGTGTGCTTAGTGGAAACACTTGTACCTGCTTTCTCTACCCACGTCATCACCTCGGAAGACACTTAACCTACTAAGGGGAAGCCAACGGAGCTTATAAGTGGTTTTGGGCCTACCACCCCTCCATGGCCGTGGCAGATCTTGAGTGGGACTCCCACCCCTCCATGGCCCACCTATGCATTGGGACTAGGTGAAACCTTAAGTGGAATTTCCACCCCTCCATGGCCCATCCTTGCCTTGGGTTCCGGGGGCAGATCTTAAGTGGGGTTTTTAGGCACCACTTTTCTCAGGCCCTTCCTCCCTAGTAGGGTTGCAAACACTCATGAAGACAATCTTTTAAGCAGTCAGATACATTTACTTTTACTATTGATTCTTAAGTAAATATCAAATCTATTCTTATAAATTTCTGATCATATTATAAATCAAAGACAAAATAAAAATGCATTTATTGAACTTATTCTAGATATCTTATGGTTAGAACAAATAATAATAAATACATCTACTATTCCTTACTCAACAGATTCTAAACCTATCATGATTGAAAGCAAATAATAATAAATACATCTGCTGATTCTACTCTATAAATGATGAACGTATTATAAAACAGTAAGCATGCCTATCGATTCCCCATTTTATATGTTTAGCAGATCTGCTGTATTTTATTCTTATATTTCTCATGCTTTTCTTCCCCTTTCCCTTTTCCTCTTCATATGTTCTCACCTTTATATCTTCCCACGATAAGGAGAAGAGATGCGATTGGAGGGTTGTGTCTTTTTGGAAGATCACTGCCTTTCTGTAGTTTAAAAAGATTGACCGTTCCACAAACTGCCTTTACTCCATAATCATTGTTAAGGATTAGTGAATCGCTGATGTTTGGTTTTAATAACATGATCGCTGCCTCATTTCCTTTTGTCTTATTTACACTTCAGCATTTTTGTCCTATTCCTCTTTTGTTTTCTATTCATACTGTTGGATACTTGTTGTTCCCTTTATGCAGCCCTTAGTTAGTTCTTTTAATTACAAAATAAATTGCTGCCATTTATTGTATTCGTTGGCTGCTATTATTTATTTCTACTTGGAGTTTATATTATTGCTATATTTTATTTTAATAATATATATTTTATTTTATATCAGTTTTATATACTTCTTTAATAGGATCATATTATAATAATAATATTTAAACTGTTAATATTTATGTTTTGGTAGTCATAATTATAATAGAATCAATATGATAATTACAATTATAATAATAATATTAAATTGTTAACATTTATATTATATTATATTATATTGTTATTTATTTTATTTTATTTATTTGTTTGCATTTTAATGATTGTAATTGTGGGGGACATGACATTATGTCATTGCAAAATTCTTGTCATGGAAAGCATGCAAAAAAAGGTGACAGAATAAGAGATACAACTTGCAGTATAGGGTGTTGGCGTCAAATCTAACACCTCTGGAGTGCAGGTTTGTACGGACAGCTATGTACACTACGCAATGAGTGCTCTTCAAATTAGGAGGGGAAGCTCCCTCGTTGTGCTAGAATGCATGAAAGAAGTGCTAACTAAGTCCTACCTTTGTTCCTCGCCTGAAGAGGCACAAGGTTAAGAAAATTAAGAACGCTATGGCGATTTTCTCGTCGCAGATCATTAACTACAAATCTGTTAACTATTTAATTCCATCCAGCTTCCTTAAGAAAACAGAAAAGGAGGAATGGAGCAGGTTTGACTATCTAATGATAAACGTTTAGATCTTCTACTTGAAGGCAAGGCATGCGATCTATCAAACTTCAACTAGACTAGCTTTATTGGGCACAAAACAGATTTAAGAATCCTTACCAATATTAAAATCCTATGAAACCCTATGTGGTATAACACTTGATCAAAATAGTAAAGACTTGGCAAAACAGATTTATTGCATCAATCTCACAAAACCCTATGTGGCATAACACTTGATCGTAATGATAAAAGATTCACAAAACAGATTTATCTAAACTATGGGAAGAATTTACCACGCCAATCTTATGAAACCCTATGTGGCATAACACTTGATCAAAATAGTAAAGACTTCACAAAACAGATTTATCATCCCAATCGCATGAAACCCTATGTGGCATAACAATTGATCATAATGATAAAGATTCACAAAACAGAAAGAATTCACCATTACAATTGCATGAAACCCTATGTGGCATAACAATTAATCGTAATAGCGAAGACACGTGAACAAATACTAAAAGAGCAATATTGAGGGCAAGGTAGGCGCAGCATATATTTCTCTCTCAAGCAAAAGTTAATTACAAATGAGCAAAAACTCTTATTTATATACATCAAGGTGTAGGGAAACTAAAATCACCCAGCATCTAATACCCGCAAATGTATGTAAGATTAATTTTACAACCCTAACAGTGAAACTAGTGCTAATCGGGAAAGCTACCATCGCTAATCGTACAAATAACCTAATGGCCCACAAAAGCATGTACGCCCTGTTTAAAGCAAAGTTAATCGGACATCACCTTTCAGCTTAACTGGAAACCCAACCCTTAACTTCGTGTTACAATTCCAAGGATTTAGATAAGCATGTGTTAAGTCAGCAAGTAAACTCAAGACTAAAAGTCGAGTTAACTACTGCTCATGACTCAACCCTCGAAATTAACTGCAGGTTCCAACTGGCAGATCACTCCATGTCAACTCGGTCTAACACTTCGACCAAGAACACATTAATTACTCTGTCTTCCGTCACTCTGACGCTGTCCAAAAATAATAATCTGCTTCTTCAATTCTCTGTCGCCTTCTTTGACTGTGTGCATACATTCTTTGACATCTTCAGTCTCCTTGAAACTCGCTGAAATTTACTGAAAATGTGATCAGAACCTCCATCAAGATATCATAAACATGCATCTGAAACTCAGTTTGTACAACCTTGAGATCAGCGTAGGTACCATTTTCACGAAGATAATGGCACAAGATCCGAAAAAATTTGGCGTACCCGTAATGAAGTGATCTCTCGTTTCCTTTTGCGTCAACGCTTGTCATCGCTGTTTCGATGTGAAACTTAAATTAAGACCCATTTGGTCTGAATTAAATGAAGAATCGCTTTTGAAAAACTTTGCCCGTTGATCGTGAACACTATCTTCGACAACTTTCTGAAAGCTAAAGTTCTGCCCCTGTGAGGCTAAAAACACTACTTGAGACACTTTTCTAACAAAAATTTTGAGACATGGGTTTTGTCCGAAAATGACCTCTAAGACAAATCCAACGCTAAAATGGAAAACGCTTAGCCTTAATATGCAAAGACTTTCTCAATTTAGGAATCGCAGGGTTTTAGAGCTTCTCGGGGCAATTTTTCTTGAGAAAATCTGGAACATGGGTTTTATGCACAACGGAATTCTGAACAAACCCAGATGATTAGATTTTCAAAAATATGTGATTTTGGCCCACATGCAAAGAAATTCTCGGAAAAAAGCACAGAGTTTCGTAGGTTGCCACGGGCAATTTCTCGAAAAAATCTAAGACATGCCTATTGCTGGTCGGGCGCATGCGAACCCGTGATGGGATCAAACTAAAATACGCTTGAATTTCTTTTGACATAAGAAAGTACCTAAGATGAGAAATAGAAGAAAATATGTAAGATAGAAAGTTTGTTTTTGTTCTGCCTCAAGGAATTCGCTAACTTTCTCGAATCTTTATAAAACTCCGATGCAAAGTGGAAAGGAAGTTCAGAATCGATTTCCTCTCAATAATTCCGAATCAGAATAAGAATGCTGGAAATCTGAGACCAATCACCTTAAGCTTGCTGGTCGCTCAAAAGAATACAAGCTTCAGAGCAAAAGATGATGTAATAATGGACGCCATTCTTGAAATATATAGAACTTCATCATAGAAAATTCGCACTAAATAAAGCATGCTTAAAAATGGCGCTTGGCTTCTCATTGGTCCTTATTATAGTTAACTGAAACTCGAACAAGCTCAATAAGTGGTTATGCATTAGGGTTTGCCTTTCAAGTCTTCAGTTCAACTCAACCATGCGACTTTAGCTTCAGTTAACCATCTTATCAAGTTCGCCATCTTCAACCTTGCTTTGGATTCATCAAATTTAACCTAAGGCGTGCCCTTTTGAAAACTTTAGTTAACAGTGTTGATTGCAAAGAGAAATTCGCCATCTTCATGCAATAAATATGCTAAAAATAGCAACCCTTTTAGAACTAAAGTTGCCATTCCCTTGAAAAGTGCGCCATCTTCACCAATTCATGCTTCACTTTTCAAACACTAAATATAGCGACCCTTTTGATGAGTGAAGTTAACAACTTCAAATTCGCCATACTTCACTAAAAATGCTTCATGCTTCACAAAATAATGCTTCATGCTTCAATTCGTCCCTTTTGAACTTCAGTTGACATTTGATGAAGCGCCATCTTCACTAAAATCTTCACAATTGCAACCAAAATCGCCATGCATGTAAACTTCAGTTGACATTCAGTGATAATCTTCAGTTAAGTGAACATGCAATCAAGTTAACTCGACATGCAAGGTAGTTAACTGAACATGCAAACTAGTTAACTCGACATGCAAACTGAAAGATCACTCCACATGCCAATATATGAACTGAAGATAACAACCCAGAAATCGTTCAGTCTAACTGCAGTCAGAACTCCAGTTAAGGCCCATTCAACTCACTTTCGAAAATTCAACTTTGAACTCTCAAGTGAATTCCAGACTTAGCCAAATTTGATGAAAATTTAAGCTAAAACCTCTGTCGGGACCTCTGTTCATCCTCCTGACACTGGTTGACTGACTTCTCCGATTGGCTGGCTGACAGGTGCATTGCAGGGCTGAGTAAAAACTGATCAAAAGATATCTTGAGACTATACGTCATAAAACTGTCATCTGAAGGCTCAAAAAAAAAAGCGCCTTTTCCAAAAGCTGCGCTTTTTACCAGACTTAGTCAAATTTTGACTTCTGCATTTCGTACGAAGGGAAAAATAAATCCTCCATAATTTCATTTTCTTAACTTTCAGGACTGGAACTCAGGTTCACTGTGTAGCTAACATCATTCTGCACAATAGCTGCAAAGGCACATTTCCCAAGAAAACATCTGAAGGGTGAAAAACTAGGGCGCCTTTTTCAAAAGTTGCTCTTTTCATCCCAAACTTGGCATTTCAGGAACTGGCTAGAATATCACAAAAACCTCGACTGCAAGCTGCTGAGGCATCTCACGAACTGACGGAGACAGGCAACGGAAAGCTGAACGTAACACGGACACATTGAATATCTAAAATCATCAAAAAGAAAGCATTAAAGACCTGAAAAGCTTAGGCGCCTTTCCTAAAATGTGCTCTTTTGCTTTTTCCTCTTACGTTCTGACTAAGATTTGACCCTACGTTTGACCTCAGGTTCAGGCACTTCAGCAACTCAGATTCACCCACTGACAGATGCGTTGCGAAGCTTGAACAAAAGTGAGACAAACATCTTGGATGGCATTTAGTCAAAAACCTACATTTGGCACCTCAAAAAGATGGGCGCCTTTTCCAAAAGCTGCGCTTTTTACCAGTGTTAGCCAATTCTCGTCTCCCTCTCGTTTTGCGCTGTATCCACCACAACTTGCTCAAAACAGGTCCGTTTGACAGACTAGATAGCTCACTGCGAAGCTGACGTGATGCCGGAAAAATGTCTGTTGGAGGTGACAAACCCTAAAAACAGGATCTGGACCCCTAAAAGATAGGGCGCCCATTTCAGAATGTGCTCCCTTCTCCAGAGATAGAAAATTTTGATGTTTTTCGTTCAAATTTTCATTTTTCTCAAATTCCTTCAGTAACAGACTAATATGATACTGACACCAACTCCATATTTAAAAACCCTAAAAACGACCTTCTGACATCACTTTAACAAGATTAAGACTCAATTAAGCAAAATGCCTTAGTGAAGCAAAAATTTTGGTTTTGGGTACAACATAGGGCATGTGGACTCTTTGTTTCAAGTTCCAAATTTTCCTTATCTAGGTGATCCCTTGAGCGTCAAAGAGGATAGGCGCATTGGTGCTGTAGTTCTGGATTCCTTGCAATTGGAATGAAAGGATGGTTATCCATACTTTGCATTTGGAATGAAAGGATGGTTATGAGTGATCATATAGAATTTGTTGTGCATTCTAACCTCATTGCGAAGGAACAATGCCCACAATTTGTAGATCACCTGTGGGAAGCAAGCACCACAATGGAAGACAGGATTGTGAGCAATAGCCAAATGGAGATAGTCACCTTGGGGAGCTTGATGCTTGATGGAGGTAAGCAAAATAGTTGTCAGTTTGATGATCAAAATTTTGTAACTCAGTTTGGTATGGTGTTTTGGGTATCAAGCTACAAGCAAGTTGAAGAGCTCACAAAGAATGAGACACTACAAATTCCTAACATCATGAAGGCAAGGCAATTGGTCATCCTTTTGGGTGAACATGAGATATGCAAAGAATTATATATCACAGGTCTTGGAAGGATCAGAAAAACATGGAGCTTACATTGGAAGCATTTAACGGGAGAGCTCACTATGGAGTTGGAATCCAAGAAAGAAGAGACAGAACTTCAAGGCATTGAAGAAGGAGATCCTAGAGCAGTTATGGCTCTATGGATGAAAGATCATTTGGTGACAATAAAAAAATTTTCCAAAGAACACCAATTTGACATAGCTGGGATGAGTATTGGTTGCAAAAGACATGAGCAAAGAGCCATTTTGAGGATCATTCCAAATTTTGGACCTGCTGCCCTCAACATTTCCAGCACTCCCCACATTTTTCTTGCAACCAAAGAAGAGTTTCCAATCCCATGGTGGAGAAGTCTCCAATCCATTGCCATTGCTGAAGTGTTCTCAGGTAGTACAGATCGGTTTCCAGCCTCTATTTTCTTGAAATTGAATAATGGAACTCAATTTGGCAGTCAGGGTATTATGTTCCTATTGATCATTTTGATAAACTCATGTTTTGGATTGATGATATCTCCAACAAGCAGCTACGGATCTGCAGCAAAATGTGACTGTTACAGCAACCTTCCAGCCCACAAACAATTTAATCCAAAACATTTTTCCAATTGTAAGGCTTGGAGCATCATGGCAAGAGCCTCTAAAGCCCAGGGTAAACATTATAACTTTCGCTTAGAGGAGGTGAGTGTTTGGGGGAACCAAATCCCTCAATGCATGAAGCTAATCAAGAATCCACTCAAAGGTAAAATACCTTAATCCATTTTGAATATGTTCATTATGGCACACCAAAATTGGCTACACAATGAGGTATTGCCAAATCAAGAGCTTGGAGCGAGAGTCGTCAACTTAACGTGGCTGGTAGAATCTTGGGTGGTAAGAACCATGACCCATGGATCATGATGAGTGCTGTTACAAATTTCAGAACTACTATTACCAACAATTCCAGTTTCCAAATACATACAATTGGCAGCCATAAAGAAGTTATTAAGCACATAGAGGATGTCTTTTCCATCTATTGTTGTGATGTTCCGTTCCCCTTCTGATCAAGTTTTAAACGATTTGACTAATTTGACAATGCTATGATGTCAAATTATTAGCAGTTGGCAATGATAAATTGACTTGGGCTACCACTATTTGTTATAGAGGCTTGACATAATTCATTGAAATCTCATATGTGACTGAGTAATCACAGTTCATAATTGCAGATAAAAAACAATCCTTGCAGACCATTCGGAATGAATAACAATTACAGAAAATGATGGTAGACAGTTGGCTTCAATGGCAGATACAATAGAAGATAGTGCTTGCAGACTAATTGGACAGTTTATGTTACCAAACCCAAACTCCATATGAAATTAGAATATGATTTGCAAATACAGAAAAAATGACGATTTCCAGATATTACAGGGAACTAGAATATCAACTTCTAGCATTGCAATTCACATATAGTGTCCATAGCAAGGAAATTGTAACATTATCTTTGAACATACTCGTCATTACTGATGGCAACTCGCAGTGATAATGAGTTCTGTGAGATTTATAAATAATCTCAATATCGCCTTCTGCCCAGATGTCTTCAATACTCACGTTGGTAATAGCAGCATAAGTATTCTTCATTGGCAATAGAAGATTGCTCGCACAGTGTTAAGAGTGACAGCCCAATATCGGGACTTGTGATAGCGCCAGAGCACTTCAGAATGACGGCTCTGTAGAGATTCTCAACACCATGATGTTCCGCATAGATACGGCAATGTGATTCAATCCGCACAATAGTTATAAGCTTCCATTCCAGCCATTATCAATCTTTCCATTCATCACGTGATGACCACCAGAATTGGAGAGGATTGCAAGATCAAATCAACACTGACAGGATTAGACAGAAATCTTCAAAATATATGAAATCCCAATCCTTCCCAGACTTGCCCGACCATTGTTCACTTTGCAGATGCCGTTACAGATTTATACATTAATATCCGATGCAAATCTCTGCCAAATCGATTCCAACATGGGAAATAACAAATACAACTATAAGAGATACTAACATCCTCATCTTCAGATCTTCGAGTCCAGTAAAAACTCAATAGTTGTGCAAAGGATTAATCAACGCTGCTCAAACCATATCCAGGTTTCCATCCAGACATGGCCATGGATTTCAGGAGTTTTTGTTCCAGAATCCAAATGTTAAATCAAACACATTCAACTCTTCCCGTCATGATCATTCCATTCTCCTTTCGCCACCATTTCATCGATATCTTACAGTTTCGCCAACTGATTTATTTTAATAAAGACTTTTATAAAGTATTAAATATTTATTCATGACTTTATAAAATCTCAATATAGTTAATTAAATAATTCAAAAAGTCTTAAAATAATGATTAAAGACTCTGAATATTTAATTAATTATATTTGTTTCAACTTAGAGACAGGGATATTACAGTCTTCCCGTCCCGGAGATTGCTTGCCCCAAGCAATCGCAACAACCATGGCACTACCTAGATCCCAAACCAACCTCAAGAGCACTGCTCTGCCAATATGTTGCGCTACTCTGATATCAACCCTGTCCTAATGCAGCAACCTGTGAAACACTCCATCCAATAAACAAATCCCTGGATCCCAAATGAAACTAGGAACCAAGCTAAAAGTGGAGAGATAGATGTATCTCACCATAGGTTCATCATTAACTCTTTGATATCCTGAAAACTCTATACTTGGCAGTGCAAGACAACCACCCAACCATAATGAATGCACAAGATATCCAAGCTCAACGCATTTTGTCTCACATGACTGAAACTCAACACTATCATGTGTATGACCAAATGCCTCCATACACTTTGCTGAAACTATCTCAAGAGTACCATCTAATAATGCCCTCAACACAATATTCTTACCACCAGATGTAAATTCTAACTCCATCTTTTGAAAAATCCTAATTGTATTTGCCCAAAGAGTGGAGCCACTGAATTCCCAACACTATGTCCATGTCTCCAATTCCAACCACATAGAAATCGTCAATGACTGTATAATCTCCCATCTGAATGCTCAATTGTGGGACCTTTGTTGTGCATCCCATCTTAAAACCATCTACTACTGTGACACTGAAACCAGGAAAGTCCTCCATCAATAATCTCCTCTTGGCTACATAACCTTCGTCAATAAAATTATGCGTGGCTCCACTGTCAGTCAAGCAAGTTACCCGATGTCCATTAATAACACCCCTTACTCGGAAAGGGTGATACTTAGGCATGCCCGATAATGCAGCAAAAGCACCCTGGGTCTCATCTACCATAAAATTGTTATGCTCTATCCGCTGCTCTTGTTCACTTTCAGAATTAGTATCAACCTCATCCACGTCAGAAGTGACCTCTATATAATGCACCTTGCCCTTCCCAAGGCATCAGTGATTACAATCCCACGGCTCCTTGCAAGTGAAGCATAGCTGCTTCCTACGTAACTCGTTCCTGCTCTCAAAATCTAGCTTAGGAGGATTTGGTTTGGGCTGGTCAAGAGTTTTAGTGATTGGCTCGTTGTCCTTGAAACTCTTCTTCAGCGGCTAAGAACTAGAATGTGAAGTCTCAAGATCCAATGCCATCTGGATAGCATTCTACAACGTCCTTGGCTTAAAAGCCTTCAACAACCCTCTCAAATTGTGATGCAACCCTTCTATGAATAACATTACCACTCTCCTCTCACATATATCAGGAACCATGATTGTCGCCTTCTGGAATTCGTTGATGTAACTATCAATGTCACCACGCTGTCTAATCAAAGCTAGCTCCCTAAAATAAACTTCCTCATCTTTCTTTTCAAATCATGTCAAAGCATGATTTTGCGTCACCAATCCATGATGCCACCAGTCATATGATGCACCCTCTAGATGTAATGTTGCAAATTTTATCTCATGTCTCCAGCATCGATTTAAGATTCAAGAAAGTATCCAGCTTGTGGATCCATGAACAGCTTGTAGTTTTCCTACTCCCATCAAAGTTAGGAAGTGTAAGTTTACTCAAGGCATGCTGGTAATCTCTGTGAGGTCCTCAGGGCCTTTGTTCCTATTGTGCTCTTCTCCTATCCCTACGCTAATTCATATAGTGATTCAACAAAATCTCCTGTCTAATAGCATGAGGAAGATTATGATATTCCTCGTAAACTTCTATCACCTCATCGACCAAAGGCGGTTTTGTTTTTGTCTATGCCACTTCCTCCTCATTCCTAGGAAGAAACGTAGTCTGGAAAGGTATGCTTGTTTCTCCTGAATTGCTTCCCCTATTGTTTCTAGCGTTACTTCCTTCTCCCGAATTCTGACTCACTCTCAATGTGTTCATCTCTTGTGACATCTGTCCAATAGCAACAATCAATTGTTGTTGGGGTTGCATAAACTGTTGCATCATCTGTTGCTGGCCATGTGCTAGATCGTTCAGAATATTCTGAACGTTGTCATTCTCTCTCCTGTTGCCTCTGATATGAGAAGCCTCATGATCTGAATCCCCCATTGCTTCAATCTCCAGTGGGACACCAAGAAATTGTCAGGCTGCCAATACTACAAAGAAAGTATCCTCTTCTAGATAAGGATCGGCAACTTGAAATTGCCTTCGTCTCTGCTCTCTTTCAAAATATCTCTGAGCCCTGTCACCAGTGTTCATGAACCCTCAGGTTGGCAGGATTCTTGGCTATGATACCACTGTGATGTCTTGTTCCCTTTTTGATCAAGTTTTAAATGATTTGACTAATTTGACAATGCTATGATGTCAAATTATTAGCAATTGGCAATGATAAATAGACTTGGGCTACACCACTGTTTGTTATAGAGACTTGACATGATTCATTGAAATCTCATATGTGACTGAGTAATCACAGTTCATAATTGTAGATAAAAAACAATCCTTGCAGACCATTCGGAATGAATAACAATTACAGAAAATGATGGTAGACAGTTGGCTTCAATGGCAAATAGCATAGAAGATAGTGTTTGCAGACTAATTGGACAGTTTATGTTACCAAATCCAAACTCCATATGAAATTAGAATATGATTTGCAAATACAGAAAAAATGACGATTTCCAGATATTATAGGGAACTAGAATATCGACTTCTAGCATTGGGATTCACATATAGTGTCCATAGCAAGGAAATTGTAACATTATCTTTGAACATACCCATCATTACTGATGGCAACTCGCAGTGATAATGAGTTCTGTGAGATTTATAAATAATCCCGATGTTGCCTTCCGCCCAGATGTCGGCAACAGCGGCATAAGTATTCTTCATTGGCAATAGAAGATTGCTCGCACACTGTTAAGAGTGACAGCCCGATATCGAGAATTATGATAGCGCCAAAGCACTTCAGAATGTCGGCTCTGTAGAGATTCTCGACACCATGATGTTCTGCATAGATACAGCAATGACATCCAATCTGCTACAACAATTATAAGCTTCCATTCCATCCGTTACCAGTCTTTCCATTCATCACGTGATGACCACCGGAATTGGAGAGGATTGCAAGATCAAATCAATGCTGGCAAGATTAGACAGAAATCTTCAAAATATATGAAATCTCAATCCTTGTCAGACTTGCTCGACCATTGTTCACTTTGCAGATGCCGTTACAGATTTATACATTAATATCCGATGCAAATCTCTACCAAATCGATTCCAGCATGGGAAATAACAAATACAACTACAGGAGATACTACCATCCTCATCTTCAAATCTCTGACTCCAGTAAAAACTCAATAGTTGTGCAAAGGATTATTCAACGCTGCTCAAACCATATCCAAGTTTCCGTCCAGACATGGCCATGGATTTCAGGAGTTTTTGTTCCAGAATCCAAATGTTAAATCAAACACATTCAACTCTTCCCATCATTATCATTCCATTCTCCCTTCACCATTTTATCTATATCTTTCAATTTCACCAACTAATTTATTTTAATAAAGACTTTTATAAAGTATTAAATATTTATTAATGACTTTATAAAATCTCAATATAGTTAATTAAATAATTCAAAAAGTCTTAAAATAATGATTAAAGACTATCTGAATATTTAATTAATTAATTTAATTATATTTGGTTCAACTTAGAGACAGGGATATTACAATTGTCTTGGCTGGGGTATTTGCCACTGATAGAAGATGGTTTCCAACACCCACAATTCTGATTTGGGGCAAAAGAATGCAGTGTTGTAGCCATGATATGGAGAAATTATCTTGGAGGGTGCACTTGTTGAGAATATCAACTGTAAACACTCCACCTCCTTAGAGCTGTCTGCGAAGAAATTTGGAGCAGTATATAACTGTTACTTTTACCTATCAGCACATATATGGTCTGGAAAGAGCCATCCTTCAAATGGTACAATTTGGGGCATCATGATAAGAGACTTTGGGATCCAAGCCATAAAAGAGGTGAGTTTAGTAGTTGACATGCATTGGTTAGATTTAATTGGGAAGCTCAATACTATTTAGGCATTCAAGATGAAGGGGGTAGTGTTTCAAAGCATCATGGATGGAGTTCCACACAAGAATTCATTTTTAGGGAGGTCACCAATTAAGGGATCTCACCAAGAAATGGAGAAGAAATGTAGGGAAGGTGTCTTTCATATGGGGAAAGTTTTGGTCACAATACAAAGGTACCCCAAGGATGTTCATAAGATTAATGGGTGGAGCACAAATTCCAATTTAATTGCACAAAACTACAAACAAGGTATAAGGGGAGGAAGTGACACACACATATTGCAATCAAGTTGCAAAGGAAACATGGCAAAAACTGATGCCCACGTGATTTTCAGTTTTGGAACTGCTATGATCATTCCCAGTCATTTCATGGCATCATTTACAGTCACATGGGTGTTCTCAGTTGTGGGACTGAGTAATTTTCAGTTTGTAGTTATTGGACTGTTGTCAATTTTTGTAAGGGTGCTCCAAGCCTTCATATTTCTAACCTGTATAGGAAGGACTAACTGCTATACCATTCTTCTATTGCTGATTTTAAGTGCTGCCCATGGAACAGTGATAAGAGGAGAAATTCACATGAAAGCTAGGGTAGCACCCCATGAGCAATGGGATATTTGTGCAAAATATCACCAACAAGGCATGATAGGGATGAATGGCGATGAAGGGTTATCATCATATGACAGCGGAAGCACTCCTAGAACAGATATGGACCTACTTTCCAGCCCTAATGCTGCTGTCATCATTGTTATCAGCCACTCCATTACTTCAGTGGCAGTCACACGTTGTTTCACAAGGATTCCCTACCATGGGAAGGAGTATTTTTCAGTTGGTGACGGCTAATGGAGAGTTTCCATTCCTTGCATGGCTACCCATTGCTTCCGCATTGATCACATTGCGGAATTTTCGAGAGGTTTGTCATAGTTGCAGCTGTGACATCATTTCTATATTGCTGGCCTTAATGTTTTCAGCCAGGGACAGCTGTACTTTTGTGCAAATTGAGAGGGTTTCATTGCATGCCTACATGCCAGCTGATTTGCATCACACTTTGGAGGGACCAGCCCTCAGTGACATTGTGGGGTAGAGTCCCACCCTGTTCGATTTATTTTTAAATGATATTCTCCGTTTGACAGATTGGCATTTTGTCAAATAGTTTCCAGCTCTGTTGTTTGGATTGGTTTAATGCATTACCATAAGATAAAGCATTTGCTTATTCCATATGGCTTTTCAAAGAGTTTGAATACATGAAAGTATGCAATGCCAATAAGATCCACAATTACAATAGTATTATCCCAAATACAATTTTATTTTATTTCAAGTAACACATAGGCAGATTTGTCTTTATATTTGTTTACTCACTACGGGTACAATGACGTACAGAGTAAACAGAAATATAACATTGACAACATATAATAATCACATGGCAATTGCATAGAACATAGCTGTATTGCTTTATTCAGTATTCGCCATTTACATCATAATGTCTCCAGACAGAACATAGCATAGCATAGTAGAACTGCAATGTTTCCCGACTACATGACTCAAGTACATATAGTACGCTGGCAGTGATTGAGGTACCAACCGTCGTGTCCCTTCATTATAACTAATTACTTCGTCAGGAACTTAATTCCCGAGACAACTAACAAGACACGTACATAAGTACATGGATTATTAATATTAACTAAAGTCTTATTTACTTATGACTCCCAACCGACCAAGTACACACACTCAGCCAACTACAATATTAACTCAAATGAATTACACAGAAGCTAAAATGTCCAACAATGCATTTCTTCAATTCATACATTCATCCAAAGGACCCAAAATGAATATACTCCCAAGTTCCCAACAACAGTAGCTTTTATGTTCAACATTAACAACAGCATTTTATATCAGATAATTAACATGCAGTTTAGAGTCATGAAATACCAATTCCAGACATCTGAATATAAGCAATCTCCTTAGGAAGTGCTATGCCTAAGAAGAGTCGCCACTGCTACAGGAAAGGATTGGCGGCTGATGTAGCAGACATTCAATAACAGAAATAGTGCCCAGTTTGCAAACTCATACCCAGTAATGAGGTCACACCTTAGACATAGCAGACCACAATACCAAGTGTCATGCCCCTGGAATTGCAAAACGTGTCCCCACAAACTGCAATACTAAACATTGGTTGACAAGCAAAAAACAGTACTGGTGGAGAATAAGACAAAATAGCACTAAAGAACAAAAAAACAGATTCAAGCCACATTGATAAAGAATAGTTGGAATAACAGCAATCAGTATGAGGCATGGATTACTTAAAATAGCGATTAAATGATGCAGCGACTGTTTTTAAGAAATGGCCGGCAATTTAAGCAAGGATAATATTAATGAAATTAATTATCCTTGATCAGTTAGTCAAAGCAAACAATTAAAAAGACATGTCTTTTGATAGTATGAAAAGACATGACCCTCAGCCCAACAGGGTATAAAAGGAAGAATATATCAAATGCAAAGGGCATGGATGGAAGAAAAGAATATAGAGAGCAGCAAACATCTACAAGAAAAGCAAACAAGAAAGAATCAGAAATAAATAATAATGATCTCTGCCATTAGGAAAATAAAAAAATAAAGTCTGATAATATGATTAAATCTGCATTCAGAACAGCTGAGATAATCAGGGAATGAAAGATGAAATAAGACTTGGAATATATATATATATATATATATATTTGAGTCTTATGGAATGGAATTGGGGAATAGGGATAGATAGAGCAGCATAAGAAATGAAGAGGGATTGCTAGAAAGATATACGAGGGGAAGAAGAGAGGATCATAGAGAGGAGATTTATTTAGAAGGTGTATATATGCAGATAGGAAGCTAACAAGAGATATAATCAGGAAAGAATACTACAATAAATCTGCATACAGAATACCACCAGTAGAGATATAAATATGCAGATCAAAAGGGAATATAGGCAGGTCCAACAGGAGCATTAAAATAGAATAGGAACTAAATGAGAAGCCTGGAACTTATCTTTGAGCGCAGCAGTAGACCTAATCAGATAAGTGCATATAAGATGACCATGAGAATATATATATATTTATGATTATATCCCCTGTATATATATACTTTACTTACATTATGCAATAATGACGCTTGCAACAATTATTAATCCTTATTAGTATTAATCAATTGAAACTAATCTGTTGTTTCTCTTTAAGCAATATCTTGTGAATCTTGAGAACAGATAGATTAAGGAGAAGAAACATACAGACTAGGTGACAAAGGAGAATCTGTCCAGTCATCACCACCGATTGCTATTATCAGATATATCTTATATTCGGGTGTATTTCTCCCAATCATTGTTTACATGTGTATGCATTTTTCCATGAATAATTAAATGTATTTCATGTACAATTTATGATGATAAATATGCATAAGTGTTTGAAAACCCGCTTGGGGGAAAGAGCCTAAGATGTTGATTTAGTAAATAATGAGATAGATCTTATTAAGAGAAGAGCCTTGCTCTTATAGAATTTACAAACCCTACAAATTAGGGAGTAGAAGTAGTTAACTGAAAGAGTTAACTAAACATTAACTGAAGCAAACTAAAGCTAAACTAAAAGAGTTAAATAAACGTTAACTTTGCAAACTAAAGCTAAAGACTAAGTTAACTACAAGTTAACTTACAACTAATTAAAGACTAAATAAAGCTAAGATGACCATTAATTTAACTTTTAATATTTTAATACCCTCCCTTAATGGTCATCGAACAAAACAAAAAAACTAAGTCTACCCATATTGTGTTGGTCATCAAAATGCATAGTGTGCAGACTCCTACTCAGTCTTCTCCGCTACATGAGCACTTTGCTAAGATGCTTCCTGGTTGGACTTCTCATCAATGTAATGAGCCAAACTCCTTGGAGCCAGGATTATTATTGGTTTCCCAAGTTTGACAATGTTATTTGTCAAACTAATTTAACCATCTGGACTGAAATAACTAAACTCACCTCCAACTGATGAAATTCAGATAAACCCCTTGGGCTTAACTTCTGATGATGCATTCAGATTAAAGACTCAGAAAGATACAGCCCCAGTATTTCTTGGAATTGGCTTTTATTAATATAACCAGAATTCAACACTATTCCAATGTTATTGCTTCAATTCAAACAATCTAACAGAATAACAGCAGAGCATTCAAGTTCTCAGCTGGAAGGGAATTATGTTGCAAATCATATATTCTTTTTAAGTGTCTGAACAGATTATGCATATTCAAGAAATGGAAGCAATATATGGTATTCATCCTTCATGTAGAAAACAAAGATTAATCATGCACCTGGCAATACGCAGTGAATACAGAGAGCATTCTGACTACCTTCAGATTAATGGCAACTGAGGCAATAGTTTGAGCAAATACAGGTGTTTGATCGCATATAATATTCAGCACAAAGTGATGATATATTAACTTCTGCCACAATGCCCTGGATGGTATTTTGTAACAACACAAACTTCGTCAAGGATATAGAAATGGCAGATGATATAATAATCCACCTTGATACGACTTCATCATAAGAGAATGTGACCGACTTCAGACATGACGGAATCTTCCCCGTTAATGTATCTTTGTCCACCTTGGACTTCCACGGTAATGAATAAGCTTCCCAGATGCTTAAGCATACCCGCACAATCCCGATAAATTCCTTCCTGAATCTCAGAATAGCAATGCCTTGCCACCAATAGGGGTCTCGACTCCACCGTCCTCAACATCTCTTATCCCGTACATGGTATCTGTACATTGTGTCTTCATTCCCCGACAATCCATATAAATCTCCGGCAATGATGATATCATGCCATAATGTTGATTGTTCGCTGATATAGAAGTCACAAGTCACAATGATTAACAATATTCCGGAAGTGCATCCCGGAATGCTCTCGCAGTGAATATATTGACATGCTCGATAAAACAGACAATCCCGATATCTTATTCCACACAGAATATCTCTAGCATACAGATATCCTGTCAATGAGAGAGAACCGCACCCATGAGTTTATTATGTATGTTGCCAACAATATCGAATCAATAGCCATAAGGGAAAGTCCGGCATGTGAAGGTAAATATCGGCATTAAAGATTTACACTTACCTTCTCCGTCACCAAAGACACATTCATTACAATGCCAACAATGATATTAACGAACCAAAGAACATCTGAAAGCTTTTGTATTTCGGTTGGCCAAGCATCGAACCACTAAATGCTCTGCCACGATGAAACAATTACACAACTATGTGGATTAGTCACGCTGGGGATATGTCCAGGCATGACCTTCAGCATCTGAGAAATCTTGTTCTCAGTTCAATACCAAAACATTCTCAATTCTCGTTTAATGATAGTAATTTTCCCATGAACCTCTTTCTGAAATCATTCAATCATTTCTACGTGGCTGGTGATGAGATTCTTCATGACACCAATACATGGATTGCTCTGAGTCTGAAACGGTGCCAAAATAATAATCAAATCCATTCCATTATGAAAATCTATGCTGGTCGTTTCCCACAATAATACCAATGTATGCGATATCACCAAATATGACTGAATAATGCTCCTTGTTTCGAACCATCTTCATCAAATTGTTCACATTCCATGTCTCTGGTATTGACTTCTTGCTCTCGCAAAGTGGCTGCAACACACAACTGATTTTCTGCTCTGCATCCTGAATTATGTGCCTTACTCAACTGAAGGCGAAGATCAACAATTTCCCTATCTTTGTCCTGCACCGATTTGACAGCCATGTCTCTATCTCTTAGTAATTGCAAGTAATCACCTTTTATGAATTCCAACGCTTCTTTGATGGACTGCAAATGTGTATGAGAAGTACCAGTTATCTTTCCTTTTCGCCTTTCCTCAATTTGAGCTGTCCTAATGAGGTCTTCAACATACTTATGGGTATCATCCATCCTTGATAATACTTTCACAATCTTTTCTTCCTTCACCATAAAATGATCTTCCAATACAAGAGGCTTTTGTTCTCAAGCTTTCCTATGACAAATCCAAACAAAATCATATCTCCGAGATGAACTTCTGTTGGCTCTCAAAGCCCATATAACTTCGCCATATTCAGTTTTTGTAACTGATTCATTTTTCCCAACTTTGGAACTCTTGACTTTTTAAAAGCAATAGCTTAGCCATTAATATTTAATAACAGCATATTTTATAATTAATTAATTAAATAATAAAAAATCTTTTAAGGAATAAAGACAATTTAATATTTAAATAATTAATCAAATCTCTTTTAAGCCTTATTAAAACGGGGACATCACAATCAACCAACCGCTTTCTGCAATAACTCTATATACAACTAATCTACCCATAGTAATGGCAAGTAAAAGACTTCTTGGAGCCCTCCTCTGAATCGCCTCATCCTTTCTACTGAGTGGACTTGCCTTTGCCAACGTCCTTAGCAGTAAATGCTTGTCCAACACTAGGAGATTCATTGCTGCTCCCAAACTACTTCCTCCACCAATCTTGCTGCAGAAGCTTGTTGCACATCTCATCAAACTTCAAGTCAACATTGGTGGATGTAATGTTGAGCATTTCGATGAAGTGCTCATAGGAACGTGGCAAACTCTTCAAAGTGATCACCACCATATCCTCCTCTTCTATCTTACGACCAATGGCCTCCAATTGATCGCGATTTTTTTTATTTTCATCAAGTGCTCCTGCAAAGACACTTGGTCATCCATCATAATAGAAAAGAGCATATTCTTCAAAAAGAAAGGCTCTCCCCTTGTCTGAGGTCTCATGAAGATCTTTCAAATGCTTCTAGATCTCCACAACAGATTTACCAGATGGTATTTCTGGTAACATGTCATTAACGATAGATAATTTAAGAAGCATGACTGCCTCCCTATTACTTTCATCATACTTGTCCTGATCCTTCCTAGCAACAGTAGGACGAACTTCTGTACCAAGAATAAGTGCATCCAAACAGTGGTACTCAAAGATGGTAAGCATCCTCTACTTCCATGTGTTGTAATTCTTTTCATTGAACCTTTGCGAACTTTCCAACATAATATTGGACAAAGACACCGTCCCTCCCATTTTCCAAATCAAGAAAAGCGAGGTAACTCTGTGATCAGCTGGAAAAACACTAGACAATCAACTGGCACAACTTCGATTTTTCAAAAATCGTCTAAAATAAGAGGCTCAGAATTTGTAAGATTTTTTTAGAAAAAACCCTCAAAAAACTATGAAAGATTTTCAAAACTCTATGTAAATTTTTTAAGAAAATTTTCGAAAACTCCATGCAATTTTTTTTTTCTTTTTTCCCAGAAAAAATTGTCAAAACTGGCTCCAAAAATCAGCTCTTCACGCTGCCATGAAACTGTAGAAAATCTCCACGAAGCAGAAACCCTAGGAAAAAAATCGAACTTCAAAATGCCCAAAAAAAGCAGAGAACATCAAAATACCCAGAAGAAAACCCTAGGCAGCACCAAAAAAACGTGTCCAAGCAGATAAAGATGCGCCCAAAAAATAGAGGAAATTGTGCGGCCAAAAAAAAAATGAAATCATGCCCTCAAAACTTCAAAAACATGGCTAGCAAGTAATAAAATCCACCACGCACAGCAAGAAACGTGTTCCAAAATGTGTCGTGCCGGCTAGAACAGAGTCACGTGGCTGTAGAAAATGCCCAGAAAAATAAAAAATTGTGTCATCGCGTCGCCCAGAATAGATAAATCGCGTCTTGAGGAGACAAGTAAAAAAAAAAGGCGCCAGAAATGAAATTGCGTCACCCAAATGCAAAACAAAATGGAGGTCATGCGCGTCCAATAACTAAAGAAACCCGTGATCTCAATCTCGCGAAAATGGAGTTGCACGGCCAAAAGATTATGACGAAAACCCTCACGACTATAAAAATCGCAATTTTCAAGAAGATGCCCAGAAAAATGCATCAAAAAACTTAGACGAAAATCCTTCTAACTAGGAAAAATCTGCGTGAACAAGCTCAGAAAATAGGTCACGATTTCCATCAAACAAAAAATTGCAATTTGAAGTTGTAGACACCCCCAATTTTCAGCCTAAAAAAAACAATCCGCATTGTGCCCTCGAAAATCTTCACGCGCAATTTTCATAGGAAAACCCTCACAAATTACTAAAAAATAACCTTTGAAATAAAAACAGCTAACCAAGCTCGAACATGAGCTCTAATACCATGTTGATTTAGTAAATAATGAGATAGGTCTTATTAAGAGAAGAGCCTTGCTCTTATAGAATTTACAAACCCTACAAATTAGGGAGTAGAAGTAGTTAACTGAAAGAGTTAACTAAACATTAACTGAAACAAACTAAAGCTAAACTGAAAGAGTTAACTAAACGTTAACTGAAGCAAACTAAAGCTAAAGACTAAGTTAACTACAAGTTGACTTACGACTAACTAAAGACTAAATAAGCTGAGATGACCATTAATATTACATTTAATATTTTAATATGAGAAAGCGGTGCATGCCTAGAGATCCCACGCAAGATCTACCCAATCCTAAGGAGAGGATGGGCCATGGAGGGGTGGAAGTGCCAAGACCGCTTGTGAGCTCCACCCATTCCCACAAGTGGGCAAAGTGTCTTCCGAGGTTGTGACATGGATGGGGAAAGCAGGTACAAGTCGCCAAGGGGGAGAGTTGTGGTATACAACCTCTTAGGCTTGGCATATGGCTTCGGGCGGACCCACCATGTTACTCCTCCTAGTTCACAATAGGTTGCATTATTGATAATCTATAAATGTGTTGCCATGGGTTAATGCTAACAAATGTATATATGCATGTTTGGGAATGTTTTTCATGGATTGAATGTAGGTTTGCAATTACAGATTACATCAAGGAGCTATTCATTTGACAAGGTGAAAACCCTAACCCTAGTTTGGGGAAATTGTGACCCATAGGCAAATTAGGACAGGGAACATTACACCAAGGTGACTAGCGAAGGAGTTTGAGGTATCCCATGCCTTTCTACAGACCCACGACCTTCAATATTTCCCACAATTTCCTCATAGAATGAAACAGAGGCTCCAAAAGAAATATGGCAAGCACACAAGTAGGACCCGACTCCTTCCTAATCAAAGGAATGATGACAATTAATTATTAATCCCTCCTTCCTTACTGGTAGTTGGCATATTAACTCCTTGGAGGTTGTGTAAGATTGTCAACTCACATCAATCCTTATGTGCGACAGTAGCTTTGAAATAGCCCACGATCTGTCTTTTGTGACTTCTTTGTCCTTTCCCGAATTTGTCTTCTCCACTACCATGTGAGCTCCTCAAGGTATTACAATATGGTCATAAGATGAAGCAATTAAAGTTTGATGTTGCACCCAAACAAAGGATGCACTAAATGTTAAAGGGTGCGAATAGAATTAATGGCTAGCAAATACCAACTAGCCTTCGAACTCCTGGCTGCATTTACCATGTTTGTCTTATCTGCAGCTTATGACAAAGTTGGAACCATCTATAGATGAAGCAAGTAGAATATATAGGATTCCAGAAATAATAATATTTACCACCTCAATTTTTAAACTTTCAAACAAATCTTCAAATCCTACATATCAAATCCGATGCTCTGAAATTTGACTAAAACATCTCTGCAAAGCAATAAATTCTTCAAACCTTAGAAATTTGTCTCAGAATGAGACTCACAAATTTCTGCAAATCGATGAATTGATCATTAACGTCCAAATGCAAATCCTGAAGTGAATCCGCCTGTGAAAGGATCTGGGCTTTTGTCCAAATCCGTAGACTTGAGGGTTTTCGTCCTCAAGCACCAGAAAGCTCGACTCTCCACATTTTCCAATTTTCAACAAAATAATCTTCACCTCTTGAGAAATGAGCCCTCATGCCCTTTTTATAATGCCTTTCTAGGTTTCCCGCCAAAACCAATTATCACTTTATTATAAAAGTGACTATTAAAGTATCTCATAGATATTCCTAACATCACTTTATAACCTCGTTAATATAATCATTTAATATTACCTTTATAATTACACTTTTTTCTAGGCAACACTAAATAATTAAATTAATTAATATTTATTAAACGGGATGGAAAATGGGGACATTACAATTTGCCCTTCCCAAAGATTGGCTTGTCCCCAAGCAATCCATACCTGCATACCATGGCCAAATACCAGGATCCTAGATGAACCTGTAGAATGCAAAGGGTTTCTGAGGGAAGACCTGAGTCCACCCGAGTGCAAAAGTCAAAGCGTAAGCAAAAGCCATAGTCAAGAGAGAAAGAGAACTTTCACGACAAGAGAATGGACGAAGGGAGAGTGGGAAGAAATAGCACAATACCTACCACTCCCCGACGACACGTACACAAACCTTGTCGATCGAGACGAAGACTTGTCTAGACCATCACCGTCAAACGAAGAAAGCAAAGTAGAACCCACCAATCTCGCCATCGGTGAACTGTTGGGACCATCATCGTCAGACGAAGGAGGTTAACCATCGAGTGAAGGAGGTTCGACGTCGAGCGAAAGGTAAGGCGAGGGAGAACCTACCACCCCGACTGTCAGAAAACCATTTGTACCATCAAAGTCGACCCAAGGGGAAGACGAGGGAGAACCTACCGACAATTTGATAGAGACCATACACCAAATTGAAGACTTGACATTGACAAATGTAAGAACCTACCTTGTTCTAAGCTTTTGCTCACCAAGTTTTGTACCAAATTTTTTCTTCAATTTGCCAATTGATTTTTATAGTCATATCATCAAACAATTATCTAGTATAAACTTCTTAACTTGTCTCTGAGTGTATTATCAATTTGGAGATTGCCTTTTTATGCTTTTCAGAAATAGTTCTTCATTAATCAAAGCAAGCATACTGAGCTGACTAACCATACAAGGACCTTTATTTAACAAAAATGCATTCATACAAATATGTATGACTTGTTGAAAGTTTACACAGAAATATATACTACATAAATACCTTATTTTGAAGTAACATTACACTTTATATGGAAGCTCAGCTCTGATTTAAACTCTGGCACCCAGCCTACAGTTTTAGCACTATACATACACAGGGCAATGCTTTCCCCAAAGGCGATAAGATATTACTTCAAAGATTTAGTCAACTTCACTAGCTTTCATGAATAGCTCTCCAAACAGGCAAAAGCAGCTATCTCCAGCACTCCATTGGTCTTTGATTCTCGAATTCATTCATAATCGGTGCTCCAAGAGTCACCCGACTGATACAATTTAATTATGAACCGTCACTTTAAAATAGTCAACTATTCATCGTTTCCAAGAAGAATTGGCCCAAAATCAATCTGTACTCATGTTGCTCGAGCTATCTTGAATGAAATGGCAGTAGAGAATGGTAACAACTCCTTATAACTAAAATGATTATTTAATTTCTTAGCAGCGATAAACTGTAGGCCCTGATATTCGTCTTAAATAACCATCCAATCCTTTTGTGTCATAACTGGTGTGCAAGAAATGTTCATTTATTCCCAAAGCTCGAATTCCTCTACTACAAGAGCCCCACGACCTCTACAGGTGGTGTGTCATGAGAAAAATACAGCTGCACCTGATAAAGCATTTGAAACTTCCTCAATAATACAATGACTAGCCGACTATTCAACTTCATATTATTTCCAATATTCTTCTAGCTTGGTCAAGTCGGATAATTTGTTGGACGTCTTCTTTATTTTCCCGATAGTCTTCCACTCTCTCACCAGAACCACAAGAGATTGGGCACCTTCAAACAATGAATATATAATTCTCCCTTCAAATAGTTCGACTTGATTTCAATTCCCGCCAAACTCCCTGAATGATATACTTAGGCATTATTTATGTGGCAGCAGCTTAGAATTAAAGAATCACCTTTTACAAATCCTCCCAATTTGTTGTTCGATGTGCAAGCAGCTCACGATTAGCTTATTGGTAGTGGAATTTCAGCTTCACACGACTTCTTGCTGTTTGTAGCGGTGAATGGTATTCCCGCTAGAAGACACGAATGAGTTTGATGCTTAAAACTAAGCGTCCCAATTACAATCACTCCCAATACTAATTGACACGGCACCAGATAAATATTACGACCTCCTTAGCATATTTAATCATCTTCTATAAAGGTGAGGGTCATTGAAATAATAGCGGTGGTCACAAGATGATTAAATATTGAACCTCATGGTAACCTCTGCTCTTTTCATAGAATCGTGATTTCACTAACATAAGCAACGCCTGATCTTTCTTTTGATAACCGTATGACTTTTGGCATACCAATGTAGCAACATACGGCGGTGATGATCACTTCATTTCATCTGCAGCTTCCCAGTAGACTTCATAACCATCTCGACATGCCTAGAGATTATTCCATCTGAGCGGATATCTTCAAGATCATTAATCCAGTCATTCCTCATTTAATTCCCACCTAGAACTATATGTCTTGTTTCAACGAGAACTGTACAGTTGTTTGCATTCATTGATTATGAACTCAAACCATAGAGAAGAATTCTATGAAAAATATTTCCTCTTTCAAAATATCTAACGGCTTATGTAAATTTCATTAATTAAATAATTCATCCAGTTCCTCTTGAATTTAGCATAAGTGTGCAAAACTCAGTCGGCACGTAAATTATATAAATTTCTTCCACCAAACTATGAAGATTATACAACTAATCAATATGACACAGCTCCTAGTATTTTTTAAAAATACAGGGATTAATTTGGTACATAAATGCTGAACTTGTTTGTCAATATAATCTCAACCTTATATTTTCTAACCTTCAATTCAAAACTCGAAGCTTGTCTACAAAATTCATCAAAACTTCAAATGTTTAATACCAGGCAAGAAAACTGGGTGTCTTCTCCAGCTATCAGCCAGGGCAAATCTTTCACTGTCGAAGCCAATCTTCTTTCAAAGGTCTCCCCACCCCAAAAAGGCCGTGAACTACGTTCACCAACAAGAAACTGTTCCAAAATCCAAAATCTTGCCTCCCTCAAATTGCTCCAAAATGTTCTGTTATAACTTTGGCCCTAACCCTTGTGGCTTCCCCTTGCCTGACTGTTTAAATTTCTTTTCTCTTTTAATTCCCAAATTGTGACTTAATTTTGAATTTGCATTTAATAAGTCACTAAAATATAATATTATTTAATTAATAATATTTCCTTTTGAATTAACATTTGGAGGAAAATATTAAGTAATTAAAATAATATTATATTTCTCCATGAAATAAAAAATGGGACATTACAACGAAAGAGCCAGACATTGGAAGATCGGAGCCAACAACACAAGAACAAAGGGAGAATTGAAAGGACCCCAAAGGCAGCTCGAGGGTGATGAACGCTGACAAAGGGACGAGTAGAGATTGCAGTGTGTCCAAGAGTGTAGGGAACGCATCGAAACGTACAAATCAAAACTCTCCAAATAGGTTATCATCACAGAAGGTGCATCAAAGAGGTAAGATGGTGACTCCTCCAGCAAGTCCGAAAGTGGAACAACAGAAACTTCCAAAGTTCACAGGGAATGGGTTGGAGGATCCTACGAGACATTGCAAGACATGTGAGACAATCTAGGTAGCAAATATGTAATGTCCTTGTGCGTGGGTGATGTGCCCTAGCGGCCACATGTTCGTTGGGTTTGCGTAAGACCCCAAATTCTCCGATGGTGGCCTCGGTGGTGAAAGATCCTCCCTAGTTGCCACCCTTAACACCCTGGGTAGTCGCCCTCACTACTAGGTTGGTCTTTCGGTGTAGTGGTTGGACCAACCGCCCTCACTACCAACCCAGTCTTTTGGTGTTGTGGTTGGGCCAGCCGCCCTCACTACTAGGCCGATCTTTTGGTGTTGTGGCTGGGCCTTAGCCAAAGGCCCAACCACTACACCAAAAGGCCCAACCACTACACCAAAAGACCGGCCTAGTAGTGAGGGCGGCTACCTAAGATGTTAAGGGTGGCAACCCGGGAGGAATCTTTCACCATCGATGCCACCACTAGAGAATCTGGGGTCTTACACAAACCCAACAAACACGTGGCCGAAGAGGCCCACGCACAAGGACATTACAAAATAGTCAAGATGATAGAGCATATTGGCAAAGAGCATTTCCAACAACTCTCAAAGGCATAGCAATCGATTGGTATACAAAATTAGACATAGCATACAAAGCCACATGGGATGCATTAAAAAGAGCATTCCAAGAAGAAGTCAAACTTCTGAGAGACAACAAAATCATAGCAGAGATATACAACACGAAGCAGAGAAAACATGAAAACGTACAAGCCTATAATTGTAGGCTAAAGGAGTTACTGATGAAATTAGAAATCCAACCAGCCAATGGACTAAAGAAAAGATGGTTTATCAAAGGATTGATTCCTTCCTTGAGGAAGAAACTGAAAGTAGTGCCTCTGTCATCGTACGCCAAAGCTTACAATCGAGCAATGGACATAGAAAGTGAAGATAAAATGTCCTCACGCAATAAAAGAAATATAGAGGAAGAGGGAAGTTTGGATGACAATAGTGACGATGAATCAGGAACGATACAAGCACTCCGAAGGGACATGCTCCAGATGATGAAAGAATTGAAGGTGGAGAAAGAAACTAACGAAATGTGGTGTATTGAATGCAAAATTGATGGGCACACAAAAGGTAATTGTCTTGAAAAGAGGTTTTGTGAGATTTATCAGGTTATGGATCATTCAATAAAGGAGTGCCCATACAATTTGAAGACCAGGAGTATACAGGTACTCTTTACGAAGGGAGAGTTGTCCACTCCATCAATGCCACATAATACATCTCCAAGGGGTTATAGAAATCAAAGAGGAGAAATCCAAATACAATATGACCCCAAAGGACGCCCTATCATACAATGTCGAAAATGTAGCGAATGGGGACACTTTGCAAGAGATTGCCAAAACAAGCGAGACAAAGTGGAATTACTATGCAAATGGTGTGGAACTAGAAATCACAAAGACACCGGACGTTTGAAGCAAAAGGCTTGCATCAACATGATTGATATAAGGAAAAATGAAGTACTGGCCAATACTCATGCCCAACCAAAGAAGGCTACATACCTAGACCCATGTACAAAAAAAAAAAAGCTTCATGAAGCAAGGGCCGAAGTGGAGAATGCTATGGACAACAAACAACGCCACTCAAATGCAAATGCAAATGCAAGTATGGTAACAAACCAATTACAATCTAAGAAAAATATTGCACAAGTACTTCAAGCTACTGTACCAGTTAAAGTAGTGGATTTATTACAAAGTATTCCTAAACTTCGAAATGCTATTGTATCAGGGGAGAATGAGACGGTGCATGCCATGACCCAATTAGAATCTAGTGAGAATGAAGAACCAATAACTAAACCTTTGCTATCGAGCAACCAAGTGATTGATCCAATGTTACTGACAATTAACATGGTAAAGAAACCAACGATGGTGAATATGGAGATCCTTGGAAGGATCTCACCAATACAATTATTGATGGCAGGTCGAATGTGAATGTACTTTCAAAAAACACTTGGAGAAGTCTTGGCAAGCCGACCATTTGACCGCCAACTTTTCAATTGGTGGGTGTAGATCAACAATATATTAAGGTACTTGAAGTTTTAATGGGACAAAAGGTAATTATTGGAGCTCAAACATTTTTGTTGAACTTTGTAGTCATTTCATTAAGGAAAAAAGCATATGACGATTGTTAAGTTGGGGTTGGTGGTAGCCAAAGCCGATCACAACTAGAAAAAGAATACAATCTCCATTGAGAATAAGGTTCAGAAGTATATAATTGATTTGAAAAACCAAGCAATCAATGAGGAAGCAACCTCCTTGGATTCATCAGATTCAGACTTTGGAGAAGAATGAATGGAGAGTCAAGGTTCGATGGAACCAAACGATGAAGGAATTTTGGAGTTACAGTCATGTTCAAACAATGAAACAAATTCTCTTTGTGGCCTATTTCACTGGCAGATGGAAGACTATGAGGTATTTCTATCGACTTGTAATTTTCTCGAAGCTACGACTCTGAGTCAAGAGCAACCGTTAGAAAATGATTTTGGAAAGTTGGTAAGGTTATGTGCGCGGGATGCAATCCATGGTTGCCAAAAGATGAAAGCTGCAATGGAGATATCCGACTTTGTAGAAGAATGGAAAATAATGGACAATACGTCTCAAAGTACGAAAAGCAAAATATTTAAAGTGGAGTGTACAAATATTGATCAAGTCAAATCAACTTCACAAAAAAATTACAGAAAAAGGAAAAGAAAAGTAGAAAATAAAGAAATCGTGGAATGGAAGAAACGAAAATATTATTCGACGATTGAGAGAGAAAATAATAAAAGGCCCAATTATATAAAAAGCCCGATTATACAATCTAACTATATTAAATGGTAGATTATGTCGTACAGCCAAGCTACATAGCACAATGAGTTCCTAAACCGCTTTACATAGTACGATGATAACATAAAGTGAAATTGCACTTGGTGAAGGGAATTAAAACTCATATTGTTTGGTACAGAGATTGCACTCATCTTGTTGTATGGCCTTGGAAAGAAAATATCAAATGGCAGCAACAGGGAGTTTTGAAGGGTATTCACAATGTATGACGTCATTACCACATCACACGATAAGCAAGAAAGGATTACAACATATGGACAAAGAGGTTGTGCTTCAACGTACAGTCAAGGAGGTTGTGGAGCACCGTACGGTTTGCAGAAGCGATACACCATTCCTCAATGCCCATTGTATGGGCTGTCAAAACAATTTTTAATACACAAGTATTAAAGTTTAGTATCATATGATAGAACATTGCCAAGAGAAAACTATTAGACAACATACGGTGTACAGATAGGAGCAAGACTGCAGCGTATGATTTGGCAAGACAATATCACATCGTACGGCCAGGAAAGAAATACACCATAAGGTCTACAAGGAGACTCAACATATGAGCAAGACAATATCACACCATACGGAAGCCTCAAGGAAAATTTTACTTCGTACGGCAGATTGTGCACATCATACAACCTAAAGAAAACATCAGCAACATGTCATGGCAATCTCAAGAAACAAACACTGTACGACCAAGCTCATCCTTTAGCATACTTACTCCTTCAAACATAGTACCACCTACATTCGTACGACGTCACCATTTTCCCATCACACGTCCTCACAGTACCATACAACATCATCAGTCTCGCAGTATACGGCATCTTCAGGTGCTAAGCGTGCGTCATTTTAATTGCAGAGTACAGTGTAATTAAAATTGCATCGTATGGATGTACAAATTTTGCAATGTACAACCTCTCTAGCCAAGCATACTGTGTCCTTGGCAAAGGCACCACATCATCATACGGCGTCATTCCATCTCTATCATATGACTACTTCACTCTGCACACAATCCTCCTAAATTGTACAACTCCTCACACGGCTAGTTCACATCACACAAAAACTTTGTAGTATACGGCCATCAACCATCATTTAGCAACTTGCTTCCCTGGTCGCCATTATATGTTGTTTAAACAATGCAAAATCTCTATTTATTGGCTTTGTTAGTATTGTTTTTTATCTCTTAAAAATTCATGAAAATGAGGTGTGTCATGAAGTTTTGTGTGGGTTTGAAGGTCTTAAATAAGCTACCCCTCGACCCCGCTTGGGGCGCTGCCCCCAAACCCCTACAAGGGGCGCTACCCCTTGACCCCACTGGGGCATTGCCCCCAGACCCCCATCGCACTCATTTGAATTTCCAAATACAGTCTAAGTCCAAATTTGCAAAGTACAATTCCAATTTTGGTTACCAGTCCTTATCCACAATATCATCATCAATTTGGCACATCTTCCCTAATGTTACTTAATGTTTACTTGTCGTTTGGAAGACAACTTTTTCTTTTGGGGGGATGATGTAGTCAATGTACAATGTCTATGATTATGCTTCGGTATTATTAGTTATCAAACTATGTATTAATTGTTTATATTAATTGGTTGTCGGCTTTGGGTAGTTATAAGCATCGGTTGGTTGACGGTTGTGTTTTTCTTGGCAACTATTAAGTCCTTTAAATACATCATGTATCGTCAAGGAGTGTAGTATGATCTAGTTAGATCGACCTTGATCCTTGGCTGACCATCTTTGGTCTTCTTCCGTAATAATTTCATGTGCGAATAAAGATATAATTTACTCTTGTATCTGGTATGCATTGTTGTCTATGTTATTAATTCATGTATTTAAATTATCAAATATAGTAGCAAACAATTGGCTTGCCACCAACACTTTTCAATTCATTTTTCTATGTCCTCATTCTTACTCCATATGCTCTCACCTTGCCCATTCTAGGAATTAGGTGATCAAAAAGAGTAGAATTGAGTTGATTGCAAAAAATCTATTGGAATTTGAGCTAACGGGGTCATTACTATCATTTTTCTACTAAAAAAGTTGTAGCAATAGATTGTACAAAAAAGACATATTTCTTACATTGAGGTCTCGCCATCAAGACCACAAAATTTTAGTAACATTTATTAGCTTCTTGCACTATTTTCCATTGATGAGTGCAAATTTAAGGACTACTTCTATTATGCGGTATCTATCCTCACTAAAAAATGTGAGAATGTTCTTGGGATTAGCCTGATAGATTAAATGTTGGAAAAGATACAATTTCCAAAGTATGATATCACATATCTCGAATGATTTTACATCACAATGGGTAGTATCTAGTAAATCCTAGATTTTGTACACCAACTGACATTGGTGTAATTCAAAATTTCCAACACTACACGGTTTGAAGCAAATCCCAAGAATGTTTTCGTAGATGGTGGTGAGGTTAGATACTATGTCCTACATGATACCTCACCCACAACATCATATAACTCTAATGGCACTACATCAAAAATAATTGCATCTTGAAAAGGCATGATTTTGTAGTGACATTAATGAAGTGTGCTTCTCAGAACCCAAGCTGAACCATCTAATGGTGTATGATTAAGGGTAAGGTGTCATTGGCAAGTTCAATCTACAAGTTGCTTTCAAAGAAATAAGATTATTTTGACTACGATTGTCAACTATGAAGCGAATAGATTGTCTATTGACCCAAATCTAAGAAAGGAACTATCTTTCAGCTTACCAACAATTGCTACCAAGGCACTTGGCACACAACCTACAACTTGCTTACCTTTATATTGTGTTGTTGTAAAACTCAATGCTTTTGTCCATGCAACCAATGCTTCCCAAGCATGAAATTCTTATATATAGTGTCCAAGGGAATTGTGTATTGTGCACCACTTACCAATTTTAGATGTCTTCTTTTGCTCTTTAAGACAATGTTCTTCTCGGAATGATGTAGAGGCCCTTTTCCTTGCTGATACAAGCATCTGATAATTTTTGTTCCCTACCTAGGTAGTCTTCATCTACTTTCACTACTTTACAAGGACCTCCTCTCTTACATTTTTCATTGTTGTACATTTGGTGGTTAAGTTTTCTTTAGGTTAACCCCCATGTGTCTATTTTTCAGTTTTTCCTACTTTTCTTGCCTTATTGTATATGTTTGAGTCTAGGGCCCCTTTCTTGCCCTAGTTCTTTGCTATTGTAACTGTTGCATGTTCTAGTTGCTTTGATTTTTTTTCTTCTGCCTCAAGCTTGGAGTTCTTATTCTGTGACTTATCCTTAATGACCTTGGGTTGGGTTAGGGTCATGCAGGGAGAAGGGTGAACTCTCACCCTTTGGGAAGAGTGAGCAAACTTCTCGCAATGGCAGTATCTGCAGCAGCACCTTTTGGCCCCTACATTTCCCCATGCCTAGATGGGATCTCTCGGATCTCCACCTGTTCAATGATTTGCACCTTCTTCAGTGATGGCCCTGATGGTCCCCTAACTTGTAATCTTCACTCTTATGCTTGGCTTTTGCTTCAAAATTACTTGCAAGCATGCTTGTCTCCCCACCTCCCAAGGAAACAGAAACATGTTTGACTCAGAATAGGTAATATCTGAATTTTCAATTAACCAAGGAGAATTGTAATTCACCTAATCTGTTTCTTTTACTGACCATTTGGCCCTCTATTTTACAGCCGTTCGCTGATAAAAAATAGAGTAAAACACTTGTAAGGCTGCATGATTTGCCCTCAATGTTGACAAATCTGAAGTACGGTCAAGAAGTTGTAGGCTACAGTAATAAATTACTTAAAACCTAAGTTACCGATTCGCCATACTAAGCCTCCGGATACGATACGGTACGATTCGGATACGAGATTCGGATTCGGTACGATACAGATTCGGCCAGGATTCGAAATTTTCCCTGTGGATACGTTTCAGATTCGAGGCTTCACTGCGGATTCTTCCAGGATACGGCGCGACGAATCCGAGCAGAATCCGCGACGTTTTTTCACGTCAAAACGCCCAGTCCGCAAAAAACGTGTTTTTTTAATCATTTTTTATTATTTTTTTGACCGGATGTTGACTTCTAAACATTTTAATATTCATTGCAACCCTAATTTCGACCTCCAAACACACTAAATAGGTAAAAACAATTTCATTTTAACAATTTGTGAAAGAAAAACGAGTTTTTTTGCCTCCATTGCTGAACTTGCTCTCTTGCTTGCACAAGCTCGAATAGAGTTGAAGGCTGATCGTTGGTTGTTCAAGGTTGATTGTTGTGCTATTCCTAAGCACTTGCAAGTGTTTGCCAAGATTCAAGAAGACTGTAGAGCAAGATTTGTTCAAAAAAGGTAGGTTTCTTTGAAATTTTTTGATTTTTTTCTTACATTTTTTTTAAGTTTAACAAATGAACTATTTTGTTTTGTTTTTATTGTATTACTTTTGTTGATTGTTCTCATTCTTTTAAGTTTTTTAGTTTCAAATTTCAATACCAAAATTATTTCAATCTATTGTGCCTTGGCCCTTAGGTATTACAATGGCATCTGCTTCTAATTCAGGCCAATCTCGTTTCAAAATAAGTGCAACCTCTCCCCTTTGGAAATATGTAGAAATGGTTCAACAATGTCCAGGTGGTGGAGTATTTGTTTGGATTTGTGGTCATTGCAAAATTCAATACACGAGCTCATACAGTCGAGTGAAAGCCCACTTGTGTAGTATCCCTGATATTGGCATCAAACCTTGTCCGGGACCTCCAGAAGGTGATGGCAAAGGCCTTGCAGATGACATAGTGTTGAAATATATTGCTGAGCAAGAAAAAGCAGATCAAAAAGCTGCTAGTCTTAAAAAAAACCATCCTTTGAAGAAAGGATCTCAATCCATGAAACCCCCTACACCACCTACTTATATTCCACCTACAGAAAGCCATCCATTTATGAACATCCCTCAAGAGCAAACCGTGCCCTCATCAAATAAAAGATCTAAGGGACCGTTGGAAGTTTCATTTCAGAATGAGGCAAGAGAGATTGCTGATCAAGACATAGCAAGATGTGTCTATGCCAATGGATTGGCATTCAACGTTGTTTGTTCACCATATTGGCAAAAAATGGTGAAATCTATTAATGAGGCTCCAAAGGGGTATAAGGGCCCAGGTTTTGAGAAGGTGCGTTGCACCTTATTGGAGAAAGAGGTGAAACATGTAGTAGACTCTTTGAAGCCCATAAGGGATTCATGGATTGAAACAGGGGTGACCATCGTTTCTGATGGATGGAAAGATGCAAAAAATCGCCCATTGATCAATGTTATTGCCGTGTCCCCTAAAGGGGCAATGTTTTTGAGAGCAGTGGATTGTGAGGGACAGGTGAAAGATGGTCCATTTATTGCTAACATCCTTTGCCAAGCCATTGAAGAAGTGGGCCATCAAAATGTTGTGCAAGTTATAACCGACAATGCCAAAAATTGTAGGGCTGCTGGGTTATTGATTGAGGAGAAGTATCCACACATTTTTTGGACACCTTGTGCTGTCCACTCCCTCAATCTAATGCTACAAAAAATTGGATCCAAAATTGAGTGGATCAAACAGGTGTATGCTGAGGGCGAAGACATCCAAATGTTTGTCACCAACCACCATATGACACAAGGAATATTTAGACAATTCTCAAAATTGGAATTGTTGAAGGTAAGTTAATTGAAATTCTCAATATTCTTAAATTTTTAGTTTTCTTTTAATTTTAAATTTTGATTTTGTAAATTTAAATTACATTTTAATTTTTATTTTGATTTCCAAACAGGTTGCAGAGACCCGTTTTGCCTCCAACACAATTGTGTTGAGACGACTTATAAAGGTTCGTGAGGCACTTTGTGCCATGGTAATCAGCCCTAATTGGGCCATATGGAAGCAATCTAGCAGTGAAAGGGCAAATAGGATCAGGCAAAGGATCCTAGATGATTGTTGGTGGGATCGTGTTGAGTACCTGGTCAGTTTCACTGAGCCTATACTGAGCATGATCCGTTACACAGACATGGATAGACCTTGTTTGGGAGAAGTATATGATGGTATCGACTCAATGATTGAGAAGATGAAAACCATCATCAATGCAAAAGAGGAAGATCCTGATGAAAAGTTCTTCAAAGAGCTATAGGAAATCATGGTTGATAGATGGAACAAAATAACCACTCCATTGCATCTTCTTGCTTTTGCATTGAGTCCCAAATATTATAGTCCTAAGCTTCTTTCTGTTACATCAAGAGTTGCTCCATATAGGGATGTTGAAATGGCTCAAGGTTACAAGGCAGCAATTCGGAGACTCTTCACTAATCGTGACCAACGTGATCGAGTGAGGGCTGAGTTCATGGCTTTTGCATGCTCCGGTAGTGTTGCTCAAAATCTTGATGCTCTTCGAGACAAGTACAGGGTAGATGGTCATAGTTGGTGGTACTTCCATGGGCAAGAATACATGCACATCCAACCAATTGCAATAAAAATCTTATCCCAAGTAAGTTTTATATTTTGTAATTTTAATTTTAATTTATAATTTTATATTAATTAATAATTTTGTTTAGTTAAATTTTGTAACTCTTAACTATTTAATTTGGTCTTGACTCTTAATAGGTTGCTAGTTCATCTTCTTCAGAGAGGAATTGGAGCACATACTCCTTCATCCACTCAATAAAATGCAATAGGCTGCATTCAAAAAAGGCAGAGGACTTGGTGTATGTTTATTCAAACTTGCGCCTCCTTACACACAAGCAAAGTTCCTACAAAGAAGGAGACACAAGGAGGTGGGATATTGAGCCAGAGTAGCTTGACTTGGATGCTTCCACAAGTCACTTAGCTGCACTTGATATTGATGATGAGTATGAGCCTGGAGCAGCTACTGATCGTGAGAGTGGTAGTGTCGGTGCTACTGCTACTGCTAGTGGCAGTGCTTGTGCGAGTGCCACGAATGCTATTTGTGGTTCTACGCAAAATGTAGCATCTAATAATGCTAGTTTGTTTGATAATGATGACCCATATGATTCAGATTGATCAATGATCAATAATGGCTGATTGTAAACGTTTGACATTTTATGTTTGAACTTTAATTTATAAATTTATATCATGACAATCGAGTAATCACTAATAATTTAATATTTGACTTAGTGACTATGAAAGTGGTGATGTATTTTTGCTATGTTATTAGACTATTAATATGGTGGTGTATTCTGAACTTAATTACTACTGCAAATATGTATATATTTCTGATTTTTATATGTTTTTTGTATTGCCGTACCCAAGCCGTACCCAAACCCAAAAAAAAAAATTTGCCGAATCCCGTACCGGATCCGCGTACCCGTACCCGAATCCAAAAACGAATCAGTAACTTAGCTTAAAACCAGGTATGGAATAATAAACAATTATTATTGTGCTTTACTTAGAAATAGGTAAAAATATGTATTGCTATTAGACTTTAGCTTTAAGCCATTCAACACAATTCTGCACTAGATTGATATAAAGTTAAACAAGAAAATCACCAACTGTTTGTCCATTTCTGGGTTTAAGTACATATTATTTATTAATAGTGATTCAGAGAACATCCAACTAGATACTGATCTTAGTCAGACATAAATACCGATTGTGGAACCAGATTACATTCCAATTGACAGGAAGACACTCATTCCTTTTTTATATTATTATCTTTGCATATACAATCGAACATTTTATCTGCTATATTGATTACAAAATAATGATTACATCGAATTTGCCTGCTCTTAATTTATATTAATCTGAAATTTTAATTTGTTATTTTTTGTAAAGATGTCCCCTCCACCATCCTCTTCTGTTTAGGATTAGAGAAATTCTAGAACCCCTTTTACTACCCACGTTTCCCATCCCTACAAAAAGGGAACCAGGTGAAACATAGCCCAGAGTGAGAGCTACTATTTTGATGTAAAATTTGTTCTATTAATACTGTAATACAAACATCTCTGTGTATCTTTGGAGATTTTAATGCATTAAGCTGCAAATCTCAACATTTACAATGCCAGCTATTGTTTTCTTGTCAAGTATGTTTGTTCAAAAGTAGAACATGATCACTAAATATCCATTCTTCAGTGGAACAGCCACAATTACCAATTACCAAATAAAGGAAATGAAATAACACGTATAGCATATACAAATAACAATATTCAAAACAGTAAGTCACCTAGGATTACATGATTAGCTATAACACTTTACATGAATGTTAAAAACCACAAAATGCAATCCCATCAAATATTTTATATCAGGCAATGAAGATATTCACTTATTGAATTGATGCATATATCCAAAAAAGCAATGTTCAAAATGAAAAACAAGGACATTAGAATCCAGCTTTACCTGGGCAACTAAATCTTCAATGCTTCTCTTTCCAAGAATTTGAGGGCTGCCTGCAGTTCCTTCATTGTTACTTCCTGCTGGGAGGGCAACACTTGATGCAGGGATGGTAGGCTGAGATCCTGTTGGTGTTGAAGGCTTCTGGACTGTCAAGGGAGCCGTACGAGATATTGGTTGTGGCTGAAGAGACTGTTGAAGCTGATGTTGCTGCAGTTGTGATGAGTTCTGTTGTTGAGATAGTTGTTGTGGATGAGACGATGCCGGTTGTTGCTGTGAGGGTGATGGGGGTGTCTGCTGTTGTAGTTGGGCCTGCTGCTGCCTTTGATGCTGCTGAAGCTGGTAGGAAGGTGGAGCTGAAAGGGATAAGCTCGACTGTTGCATCTTTGGCCACTGTTGGGTCTGTGGAAGTGAATTTGAGAGAGCAGATTGCCCACCTTGGGAAAGGCCAGTTAATTGAGAATTCAAAGATCCTACTGATGGAACTCTTGACATATTTTGTGTCTGTATCTTCTGCAAATGAAATATAAGATTGTAACTTAATTCCATGACATGAAAAACAATATCTGTGGAATTCACTATTTACACAATTAGATTAATGCATTTAAATTTAACATATTATAAAACAAAAGCTTCCATTATTTTGAACCTGCAGGCTACTAAACATCTCACTTTAAGTCGTAGAAAACCTCAAGTATCCATTAATTTAAACTAAGTTACCTGTTCAGGTCTGGGCTTGGGTTTGAGGGTTTGCTTCACGAGTTTAGTTAAAAAAAAAGGGTTGGATTTGTTTTGGGTTCATTGATACAAAAACATATAAAAATAAAAAATATATGCATATTTGCAGCAATAAGTAAGTTCAAAATACACCACCATATTAATAGTCAAATAACTTAGCAAAATACACCACCCTATTAATAGTCAAATATTAGTCAAACTCGAATGTCATGATATAGATTAAAGTTAAAAAATAATAACGTCAAGTGTCAACAATCAGCCATCATTGATCAAATATCATATGGGTCGTCAAAAATATCATCACAATCCATATTAGATGATGTATGTAGTGGTAAATTAGAAGAACCACAAATGGTGCCACGAGCATTAGCACTGGCACTACCACTAGCACTAGCATTGGCACTAGCACTCTCATGCTCACTAGTTGGCTCATAGTCATCGTCAACATCAAGTGCAGTAAAGTGGGCAGTGGAAGCATCCAAGTCAATACGCTCTAGCTTGATATCCCACTTGTTTGTGTCCCCTTCTTTGTAGCCACTTTCTTTGTGTGTAAGGAGCTGCAAGTTTGAATGCAGATACACCAAGTCCTCTACCTTTTTTTATTGTAGTCTATTGTGCTTTATTGAGTGGATGAAGGAGTATGTGCTCCAGTTGCTCTCAAATGAAGATAAACTAGCAACCTACTAAGACCAAATTAGAGAGTAAGAGTTATAAAATTTAAAATTAAAAAATTAAATTAAAAGATGAAAGTTTTTTTTATAAAACTTACTTGCAATAAATTTTTGATCGCAAGAGGTTGTAGGTACGTGTCTGATTGGCCATGGAAGTACACCAACTATGAGCATCAACCATATACTTATCTCGAAGAGCATCAAGACCACAATCGTTGGAGCATGCAAAACCCATGAACTCAGCCCTCAATGCATCCCGTCTATCACAATCAGTGAAGAGTTTGCGAAGTGGTGCCTTGTACCCTTGAGCAACTTCAGCATCTCTATATGGGGCAACTATTGTTGTCACAAAAAGGAGTTAAGCACTATAATATTTGGGACTCAATGCAAACGCTAGAAGATACAACGGAGTGGTCATTTTGTTTCATCTCTTTCCAATGATTTTGTGTAGTTATTTGAAGAACTTTTCTTTAGGACCTTGCCCTTTTGCATTTCTGGTGACTTTCATCTTCTCAATCATTGAGTCAATGCCATCATATACCTCACTCAAACAAGGCCTATCCATGTCAATATAACGGATCATGCTCAATATGGGCTCAGTGAAACTGAAGAGATAATCAACATGACCCCACCAAATGTCATTTAAGATCATTTGCTTAACCTTTGTTGCCCTTGTAGTGTTAGATTGTCTCCATATGGACTAATTTGGGCCGATGACCATGTTAGAAAGCGCCTCATGAACCTTCACAAATCATCTCAACACAATTGTGTTGGAGGCAAAAGGGGTCTCAGCAACATATTTGAAAATCAAAATAAATAAATAAAAATTTACAAAAATTAAAACTAAAATAAAATTAAAAAGTTTATTAAAGTGAAACATGTTTATTATTTAACTTACCTTTAGCAACTCCAATTTCAAGAATGTTTTAAAATATGCCTTGTGACATGTGGTGGTTTGATGTAAGCAAGGTGGTGAAAACCATTATCCAACACAAAAATATCAGACTCAATCAAGAAAACAATCTTTACAACACAATTCACTCCACTTGTCCCGAACACCCACCGAAAGGCTTGTAGCCCTCAAAACCCAACTCTTCACAATATCTTTTAGAGAAGGTCGTACAGGTACCTTCTTGTCACCTTCTGAGACTCACAACATGACCCAACACAACATATCAACAGACTTCATAAGGTTTTTTTGAGACAATAAAGGAAACCATTAGACTGCCCCTGTCCTAAAACCACCAATTAGCCCTCTTTTACAAAGGAGGTACCTCCAAATCACCAAGTCTCCACCCTAACTCAAGGGACAGTCTTTAATTGTGCATCAAAACAACAGATTCCACCATTAGTTCACAGGTTTATGACCTCTAAGTCCCTATTCCATGAAACCCTCGCTCTACATGCAAAATCCAAGGGTTTATTAAAAATCCAATATCCCGGGCTTATCAGACTCAACAATTGCCTTCAACACATCACTATGACTCTGCCTAAACTCAATCCGCCCTTACATTGACAATACCAACAACATTATGTCAAAACCCAGCCTTAACCCACCATTTTCACATGAAAAATGCATTGTTCAGCCCTAGGGCATCCTACCAAATTGAACAACTTAACTCCTCTACCTCTTAAACCATAAGAACACCTATCCCACCACAAAACAAGTCAATCCACCGAGTTACAGGGTCTGACAATAGGTGGATCGACTAAATCATCATTTAACTTCAATCAAAACCCTACACTGGCCTTTAATAGGCAGATTACAGAAAACTACAAAGATCTCCTCCAAATCCTGATGAAAACCTTCAAACTTGATTCAAATGTGAATTAGAACATTCCTCTACAAAATCCAATAAATTTCAATGCATATCAAATACTGTACAGGCTGTACAAAACTAGGAAAGTTCAGAAAACCAGAGAATTTGCAGAAAATAACATTGTATTCTATGGAAATATTTTCAAAACAAACATCAACAACCTTCTTCGAGCCTTCTTGGAGGCCTTTTATACTTATTACATTCATATCCTAACCAACCAATGACCTTAACTGACTTTTGAAATATCATGACTCTTCATATTCCCCAAAGTTGCATTTTTTTGACAATTTTACATTTGACAACATTTACATCTTTTTGCAACTTTTGCTAATGTAAAAACCTAAGACTCAAAACCACCGAATATCCATCAAATATGACTAATTACATTGGAGAATGGTCTTAATGACCTTATTTAGACAAAACCATACCAAATCCTAAAGCCTACTTAATAGCATCTTGAATTGACAATTCTTATTCAATGGTGCCCCTGCACCATACACCCCAACTTCAAAATTTTCTAAGTCTCTTGGAAAGTTTGATGTAGCTTGACTTCCTTTGTGCCTTTCACATCTCTGACCTTCATGCTTGCCTTCAACAGGTTCACCTTGCTTGGATTCTTCACTGTCCTTAGCATATTTTCAATCACTATCACTTGATTCTTGCTCCAACTGTGCACTCTGCTTTGTGGGGTGTCTTCCAACTTTTCCATCATATAACTTTGATGTCACACTCTCCTTTACCTTTGTACACACACTTTCATCTTCTACCATCACTTTACTTTTTACCTCTTGCATAGTCCTCTGCCCCATGCTCTTTTTGTCTCCATCCTTTTCACCGTCAACTGTACCATCACCTTTTGCAACCTTTGTCAAACCTTGCAAACCTTTGTACCAGCATCAATTGATTGCCTCTTCTTTGTACTCACCACTCCAGGGCACATGACTGTCCCTACCAATATACCTTCACTTTTTCCTTGCACTTCACACTTATTCTTGACTGTACCAACAAGTATTCCACCACCTACTTCTTGCCTTTCCACAAGCTTATCACTTTTAATCTGCTTTGTATCAGACTGAGACACTTTCTCATCCATTTTCTTTTTCCACATGGCAACATTCTCCTTCACATCTGATTGTACATGGTTTTGTTCTCCTCTATTCACTGCCTTCATTCTATCATCCCTTGCATTGGCTACCAATCCCTTACTCTCATCTTCATCAACATTTACATATTCCTTTCTCCCAATCATGATGATTTCACCTTTTTCTTTTTTCTCTTCAACCAATGGAGTTAGAATAAATGTCTTCCCATCTTTTTCAATGTTATATGTATTTTGTCTTCCATGATAAACTACAGACCTGTCAAACTGCCAAGGTCTCCCAAGCAAAACATGGCAACAACTCATAGGCAAAATGTCACAAACAACTTTATCTCTATATTGACCAATTTGAAATTCAACAGTAGCTTGTTCACTCACCAAAATGGTTTGATTTTCACTAACCCAAGACACTTTATAAGGCTTTTGTTTAGGTACTCTTTCCAAATGCAATTTTTCCACCATATCGCTAGACACCATGTTATCAATGCATCCAGAATCAACAATCACTTTACATACCTTATTTTTGCATCTACAAGCTGTCCTAAACAAGGCTCTTGTCTAAATTTTCTCTCCATGGATGTCTTTTCATCATCAACATCTCACCTACTTCAGGAGTAGCACGAAGAGTATTAGAGTTTGAACTTTCAGCTTCATCTTCATAAGCAATTTGGGCTCTCCTATCAGGTTTCCTTTCTCCTCCACCTGATGTTGTTCCAATCCTCTCTGGACACTTGAAGAAAGGGTGACCAAACTCACCACACTTGTAACACCTGCCTACAAACTCATTAGAATCTCTTCTTTGCCTAAAGCTCGTTCTTCCACCTCTCCATCCACCTCTTGATTAAGGTGCTTGTTCTTTACTCTTATCAGCATCTTCAAGATCTTTTTGGACTGTCTTGGTGTTGAAAATGTACCTCTGCCCCTAGAAGTACTGCCTCTTCCTCTTGTTGCCTTCTCTTGTCTCCTCTTGAGTTTTTCTTCTACTTTTATTGCCATTTGAAAACATAGCTCAACTGTTCTTGGTGCCAACAAACTGATTTCATCTTGAATATTATACCTTAGGCTATTGAGATATCTAGCTACTCTTTCTTCCTCATCCTCCTCATGCTTTGTTCTTATACTTCGCCTATAGAATTCCTCGGTGTATGCTTGTACATCTTGTTCTTTTTGCCTAAGATTTTGTAATCTTTTGAGAAATTGAACATTATAATCACAAGGAACTTACCTTTCAGTTTTGTCTTCATTCTCTCCCAAGAAGTGATCTTGTTCTTTCCTTTTCTCTGCCTTTCATCTTGCACAAAGTTCCACCACAACAATGCATGTCCTTTCAATTTAGTTTTGGCCTTCTTCACCACAGCAATGCATGTCCTTTCAATTTAGTTTTGGCCTTCTTCACTTGATGTTCCTCATCTATCTCTTCACTGTCAAAGTAATTCTCTATGGCTCCTATCCAATCCAAGAGCTCTTCACCATCTAGTTTTCCTCCATACATAGGCACATCCATTTTGTTTTGTCCACCACTCTTCACAGCCTTCACAAACTTCATCATTCTCACATCCGCTGGATCCATCTCTTCCTCTTCACTAGAAGTCTCTTCTTCTTCAGTGTCACTTTCATCCACATCCACTCCAGTTTTAGATTTCAATGCAGCCATCTCTCTTTTCAAGGCTTCTATTTCTTTAGCCTGCTCATCCATCTTTCTTGCAACTATGTTTCCTTTGGGAGGCATCATGACAGTATTGCCTCTTCACCTTCTAACCTACAAAATCCAACCAAATCACCAACAAGAGATCTACTAACTGAGCTTTGATACCACCTGATGTAAGCAAGGTGGTGAAAACCCTTATCCAACACAAAAATATCAGACTCAATCAAGAAAACAATCTTTACAACACAATTCACTCCACTTGTCCCAAACACCCACCAAAAGGCTTGTAGCCCTCAAAACCCAACTCTTCACAATATCTTTTAGAGAAGGCCGACAAATACCTTCTTGTCACCTTTTGAGACTCACAACATGACCCAACACAACATATCAACAGACTTCATAAGGCGTTTTTGAGACAATATAGGAAACCATTAGACTGTCCCTATCCTAAAACCACCAATTAGCCCTCTTTTACAAAGGAGGTACCTCCAAATCACCAAATCTCCACCCTAGCTCAACGGACAGTCTTTAATTGTGCATCAAAAAAACAGATTCCATCATTAGTTCACAAGTTTATGACCTCTAAGTCCCTATTCCATGAAACCCTCACTCTACATGCAAAATCCAAAGGTTTATTGAAAATCCAATATCCCAGGCTTATCAGACTCAACAATTGCCTTCAACACATCACTATGACTCTACCTAAACTCAATCCACCCTTACATAGACAATACCAACAACATTATTTCAAAACCTAACCTTAACCCACCATTTTCACATGAAAATTGCATTGTTCAGCCCTAGGGCATCCTGCCAAATTGAACAACTTAATTCCTCTGCCTCTTAAACCATAAGAACACCTATCCTACCACAAAACAAGTCAATCCACTGAGTTACAGGGTCTGACAATAGGTGGATTGACTAAATCATCATTTAACTTCAATCAAAACCCTACACTGGCCTTTAACAGGCAGATTTCAGAAAACTACAAAGATCTCCTCCAAATCCTAATGAAAAACCTTCAAACTTGATTCAAATGAGAATTAGAACATTCCTCTACAAAATCCAATAAATTTTGATGCATATCAAATATTGTGCGGGCCATACAGAACTAGGAAAGTTCAGAAAACCAGAGAATTTGCAGAAAATAACGTTGTATTCTATGGAAATATCTTCAAAATAAACATCAACAACCTTCTTCAGGCCTTCTTGGAGGCCTTTTATACTTATTACATTCATATTCTAACCAACCCACAACCTTAACTGACTTTTGAAATATCATGACTCTTCATATTCCCCAAAGTTGCATTTTTTTGACAATTTTGCATTTGACAACATTTACCAGTGTTCCACAAAGTTTCCTGAAGGGGACATGTCCCCCTATTGAGGACGCGTTTCGGGGATAGGGACAAGGGATCTAAGTTTGGGGACGATGGGGGGACGGCAGCAAGGGGGCAGCGCTGATATACATATGGTACTTGAATAACTAGTTATAAAAAGATGTTTCAGAATAACATTTCAAATTAAACTTTAGCAAATTAGTAAAAATTGCAAATACTAACATTTTGAATACTTGAATACTATTAGTAATCAAATAATTATAAAATTAAAATATTAAAATTTGACAAATGAAATTGTCGAATTTGAGATTTCTATTATATGAATATTGAAAATATGACATGTCACATCATAATATAATATCATAATGATAAAAATGATTACAATAAGTAGCATGAGTACATTGATATCATAATCAAAATAAGTACAAAATGTCAAAATGCAAAAATGTAGTGAAGGGAGGCCTCTAATCATCCCCAAACTCCTCATCACTCGAACTACTGGAATCCTCGTGATCAAGCTCAGCCAAACTAACACCAACCAGCCATGCATCTGAAGCCGAAACTGGAGCATCCTCATCAATCTATTCTAGGTCCTCTGGCTCTACATCCCACCGTACTGTTGGACTCTCTTTGTACAAAAGTGATTTGCGGTCAATGAGACACAAAGCACTATGTACAGCCACAAGCTTCTTTGCTCTCCTAGAGGTGAGTTTGTTCCTCTTAAGAGAGTGGATGAAGCTATATGTAGACCAATTCCTTTCAGCAACTGAAGAACTAGAAACCTGAGATAACAATCGGATGGCTAGAGTGGTAGTCAAAGATCCCAATCCATGGCAAGTCCACCACAAAATTGGGTCCTCTTGTGCCATAGTTCGCATATCCATCTTGGCTGCATCTAAATAACCCCTAAGAGTGGAAAATTTGGTCCACTCAATGTGAATCACACTGGCATCTACATCATCATACATCCTCTCAACGCACCTGAAAAACCCTGCCTTCACCTCTGCATCCTGTATCAGTGTCACTCTGCTAGGCCTCATCAAGTACCACTTAGGATTAAGTGCATAGGTTGCCATGTGCAAGGGAGTGTTGAGCTTCTCCCATCTCCCGTGAATGATTGGCTGAATGTGCTCGTGGTAGAATGCTAATGTGGGGTCCCTCTCTCGCACAACAACCCTCATCTGATCAAGCATAAAATCGATGCACTCATACACCTCTCCAAGGTTAGGTGCATCCGCATCCCCATACCTGATAACCTGGAAAACTGGTTTAATGATGGCAACAATATATTTTCCATCAACCCCAAAACACATTGCTCTTCACCGTATCCTTCACCCTCCTCCCTTGCTTTGTCTTAGACTCAGCCCACCTACTTGTTGATGTGATTTTTATGACCGCACCAATCAGCAGAACAAAGTAATCTGAAGGCTACTCCATTCTCTCTTGATCAAAGAATTTTGTGCACTAAGATTGCAAGAAAGATCACACGTTCAACTCCAAGGTTCCAAAATGCTATGGAACACCTTCAGTAGGTTCGTTGTGATTTGTTGTTTACACGAGGACTTACACAATTGTTCAGGATGTTTGTAGTTGACAGCAGGATAATGATTGGAAGGGAATTTTGTACGAATGATTTAGCGTTGAGGTATGAATTTTCCTAAAACTAACCAGAAATGTACTGAATTGAATGGCTGCAGGGATTATAAAGTATATGTCCTAGTCTAAATGCAAGATGTGTGGAGCTTGACTTTAGCAGACTTCAACCGGATTCTACCTTGCCTCACGTTGGACAGCTTCAGCAAAATCAGTGCAATCTTCAAGGGAGTAGCGGAAGGTATTCAGATTACAATTCAGCATACATATACCATCAGAACGACACATACAAGCATACGAATCGCAATCGAAGTTAAGTTTGAAATGATTTCCAGTCGACCACGCAAGGCTAACTTGCCATCAGCAAGTTGCTAGTGGTATGGATTAAACGAAGTTACCTCAATCAAACACCACAAATCCACAGTTAACTACTTGCATGAAGATGAATAATCAC
>VDFB02304937.1:0-24926 GCA_007258455.2 Sequoia sempervirens | reverse complement strand
GATCACCGGCAAATGTCAACAAAGTGCGAAGAGGCTATTATAAAGAGACATCCAAAAAAACGACAAAAGATAAAAAGATGTCGTTTGAAGGAGATTTTGGAAATTGAAAAAGGCCAAAATTTGACTAACTCTGGAAACGTTACAAAGGAGAAAAAGTCCATGATGCAAAAAGAGCCCTTTTCAGAGAGGGGCACCCTTGATTCTTAAGGGTCAAATGCAGCTTGTTGAATCATCCAAGGCAGTCATCCTTGGCGTTCGCTTGCTGGCTCGACAACGAAACAAACAGCAAGATTATTTGATGAGTTGATCACCGACAATTGTCGACAAAGCGAAAAGAGGCAGTTGACGAAGATACCAAGAAATGGTTGTCGAAGTAAAGATCAAGGTGGAAAAAGCGCAAACGGACATCATCAGCAGTCTGCGGATCTTTATCTTTGAAAAGAATACATCTCACGCTCAGTGGAGAGCCGCAGCAATTACTCTGGACGAAGAAGAAAGAAAGGCTGATCTTGCAACAGAAAGACCAATATTACCACCTCCCGCATGGCAGTAAGCACCTTGGCTTGCCAACTACAAAGAGGTCATTCCAAACACAAAGCCGCCAAAGTTACCAAGAGCAACAGCTTGCACAAGAAGAGGAGATGTCGTGTCATCAAAGCATTGACTATCCGGAAACGGAAGAAGTCAACACATGGATCAAGGAGTTGTTGACCGGAAGTGGTGAGTGTGAAAAGACACCTAGGAAGGACGTCCTACCTTCCAATTGGCATTTATGATACTTGAAGTTGACTTGATGCCTCATTCCAAATCAACTCAAGAAGGCATTAAATGTAGTTGGAGTTAACTTGATGCCCCTTTCCAAGTTAACTCCACATCCCACAAATCATGAGTTGTCAAATCCCACTGATTAAGGATGTCTAATTGACTTCCATAATTTGTGGATCTCATATCTCCACTAAACGTGGATGTCTATTTTGGAGGTATACATTACATTAAAGTTCACCTTTAGTTTACTTTCAGTCAACTGAAGTAGTTTCCAATTGACTCTTTGTTTAGTTTTAGTTAACTGAAGTAGATTTCAAGTTAACTGTTTGTTCCCCCTTTTTATGAATAAATCTTGCTAATTGATTGGCAAGAACTCATTGTTAACTCAAGGAGATTTTAGGGTTACCTACTCCTTTGAGTTCTATAAATAAGAGCCTTGGGCTCATTGTTTGTTCAACCTTTACTTGCTATGCAAAATTGCTGCGCCATTGTTGCCAACAGCTCTGAAAGCGAATATTTGTTCACTCTTGGATGAGAGTTCATTGGTTGATCGTAATTGTGCATGATTTTGTGCCTTTGTTGTCCCAATCTTTGTAATTCGTTGATGAAGCTTGAAGAAGAATATCATAAGGTGCTTGCATTTTGATCTACCTATTTGAGTTCTTTCTACGTTTTGTGTTCAAATAGCTTGTTGTTTCATTTCCCTTCTCGAATAGGGGTTCCTCCTCCTTGGATATTTGTCATTGGCAATTATCATTTGTTGTTGTCTAATGGATTGTCCTTCAACCTATACTTTGGATAGGGGTTCCTCCTCCTTTGGCAGGTCTCAGATCCAGCTTACCGTAAAGAGTGTTTCTTGTACCAACCTTATCCCAGCATATATCTGAGAGTTCAAAGCCTTGGCCATATTCTCAAGAGACGGCGAATTCAGGTGATCCAACCAATCCATTTCCGCTCCTATACCCTCATGCTCTATTTACCTTGACGATATTGGATATATTAAAAGCTAGAACAGTCATAGTTAAGATTTGCTGAAACCAGAGAAAAAGCTTAGCTACGGCGCATTGTGTTTGTGCACCCTTGTGTCCTACTGTTGAGTACAAAAAGATTGGGACCTTAGTTTACCATACCCTTCCTTACGCATTGCATTCAGCAGAGAGGGACTTCTCCTCTTTAAATAATGAAGAAGTGTTGCAAAACATTTGAAATAGTTGAACGTTTACAATCAGCACTCCAGAGGTGCTAATTTAAACACCAACAAAACTAAATGAAGGTTGTTGTGCGAGAGAAGGAACCCCGCATTAGCATTCTACAATGGGCTCCTTCAGCCAATCATTCATCAAAGATGGAAGAAGCTCAATACTCCCTTGCACATGGCTGCCTATGCATTGAACCCCAAGTAATAAGTGTAAAGGCCTAGTAGAGTTACACCCATACAAGATGGTGAGGTGAACGCAAAGTTCATGATAGCCATCCAAAGATATATGTTCCTATAGAGGCCAGCATCATTCATACTAAGTGGACAAAATTTTCCACTCTTAGAGGTTATTTTGAGAAGGCCAAGATGGATAGGGAAACTATGGCACAGGAGAAACCAATTTTATACTGGACTATGCATGGGCTGACTTCTTTGACTACCTCTCTAGGCATCTGTTTGCTATCTCATGTTTCCAGTTCTTCTGCTATTAAGAGGAACTAGTCTACTTATAGCTTCATCCACTCCCTTAAGAGGAACAAACTTACCTCTAGGAGAGCAAAGAAGTTTGTGGTTGTACATAATACCTTGTGTTTCATTGACTGCAAGACACTTATGTTCAAGGAGAGTCCAGCATTTTGGTGGGATGTAGAGCCAAAGGAGCTAGCACACATGGATGAGGATGCTACACAAACAAGGTTGGTATTAGTGTGGAGGAGCTTGACCATATGGAGCCCAACAATTCTAGTGATGAAGAGTTTGAGGATGATTAGAGGCCTCACTTCACTCCATTTTGTTATTTTGAACATTTGTCATTGTAATCGTCATTATGAATTTTTTAATATAATATAAATTTCAAATTCGACATTTTCATTGTTCATTGTCAAATTCAAATTGTTATCTGTTAATGTTCACTTCAATATTCAAATGTTTAAAACTAGTTTGCCAAGGTTTCATTTGTTATTCTTATACATCTTTTTATAACTATTTTTTCATGTACTAAATGTATTTCAGCACCGCCCACCCCACCGTCATCCCCCAACCATCCCCAAACTTAGACCCTTGGTCGCCCTATCCCCATGTCCCCCCATCAGGAAACTCCATCAAACTATGGTTTTAATACTCCAGATAAACATACATGCATGAATTCTACAAAAAATGCAATAGGCTTTCCCCAACAAAACCCACATCTATGAACACCAAAAATTAGCATACATAATCCATTACTAATAGTTGCCTCACTAAACTTCAGATATCTATCCAACAACATGCAACAAGATTTTTGGGGAGACTTTGACAGATAATCCACTTTCAAAAACATCATTTGCAATCTGCAAAATAAACTGGACACATATAATACCACCTCATCCAACACCTACAACAAAACCCACATGCCAACAACCTTCAGTATCTACACTTGAGCTTCCTAGCAACCTGCAAAAACAGATGATATCCATATACCTCCTTGCTACCTGCCAATCCTCTCTGTGCAAGCCAAGCCTCCTTCAATCTCTAAGCATTATTTACAGTTTTCCTCTTCAATTGAGACCCAAATTCGAAATTTCATGCATGTTCAAAAGTATAACCCCCTCCAGCAAAGGAATCTCATCCACTGGCTAAAAATAGCCAAGTGGAGTGGCCTCTATAATATGCTATAAATGCTTCATTGATTTCTCTTTCACCCAACTAAAATTAGCCAATTGGAGTGCTTCGTTCCCAAGGATCAATTTCGAGAAGTCAAAGATGCCATTTGCATGTAACTACTCTTTTAAGACATGTCATAGATGCCATAGATGCTGTCATAGGGAACCCCCACATTGAAAGAGGAGTCATAACTTGTCATGAACCGGCATACGAGTGGCAAGAGAGGATCTCCAAGATTCCCACCAAATGGAACATTCCAAATGATGAGAGATAATATTACAAATACTTTAAATGAAATCTTACAGATTTTCTGCACTGTAGGAGCTTATTCATGGACACAAATAAAGAGAAAATTATTTTATGGTTGATGGTGACTGCCCAAACCCTGAGATGCTCCTGCATCGAGATGCAAAATCATAGGGCCCACTTTTTAATGCTTGGATGGAGTATCGCCAAATGATAACAGACCAAGTGGCAGTAACATTTTCCACTCATCTTTATCATAAGGGAGAATCTTGCCAACACAGAAAATTTTCAAATCTTTTCTCACCTTCTCAAATGATTGTGCTTGTACAGAAGAATGTAGTATTATATTTGTTTCTTGGTATCAGGTAAATCATTGTGGAATAAAACATTCAATTTGGGTTCACTACAGGACATTTCCAGCATTCATTGATCTTACCAATCTGGGACCAATTATTACAACTTTATTGGTAAAGTAAATGAAGTTTTAGAGGTCACACCACCAAGCAAGACACCAATTTGGTGTATGGGACCCCCTTTGTGGAAGGCAACAGGGGGTGTTTTTTTTAATTACCTTGTATATTGTTCAACAGGGTGTACAACTCTACCCAACTCTGGATTCCAGCTCATAACCTCCTCTCTGGAACATACATGCCTTCACCACCAGGCTCCCCAACCACCTCTGGGCAGCCAATATGGCTATCATAGTAAAAGATAATACCTAAATAATATTGAAATTTATCAGAAATTGCCTAAATGAAGAGTCATATCCAGTTGCTTGACAACAAATTCACTTGTATTCTCTCCAAGATTACTTTTAAGGGTATCCTACCTTCACCAAAATACTGACTACTAAACAAAAGTTATATTTGGTTTTATCTATGTACAATCTCACTTGTCATCATTTTCAACATAGACACAGTCATGAAGGGATTTGTTGTGTACAGTGGGTATATCTTTTTATACATAAGATCAATCCTGTAAAATGGGATGCAGCATTTCCTTGCTTCATATGTGCTTTCAATTTTAGTTATGAAATATGAATTAATATAAACTTTCTTTACTTAACAGAAAACAAGATGGATAAACAATGTTCCAGTGAAAATCAGAAGCATACCTTCAAATGCAATGTTAATCTTCCATCATTTGCATCTGTTAGGTGGTAAGCTTCAACATAGCATGGATCACTGCTTCCAGATAGAGTGCATGCAGAAGGTGGGGCCTTCAAGTGAGCTGAATCAATTCCCTTTGTCAAAAGTAGAGTCAACTCACTAGGTGGTGGCCTCCAAAGCTCTTGAATTGCTGTACGGACCAAGCCTTCTAGTTTCCTGTCTTGTGCTGTAGTAGTTTCAGAATATTGAACTGTAAGCTTGTGGTGGCTAAATGGATAGTCTCCTCTAGCTTCAACAGCACCTGCCCATCTATTAAAGAACAAACTGGTCAAATATGTGCATATCATCCTCGAAACAACAACAATGGAAACATGGTTCAAAAAAGCTGTGTTTGGACCAGATGTAGAATCAAATCCATATACAAATTGCAAGTGCTACTTGAATGGTATTCTTTTCAAAATAGTTTCAGCCAATAGAGACTCAGATAACACAATAAAAACTTACAAATAGCAGCAGGGTTTAATTCAACCCTCCATAAAATTAAGACAGATCAAAAACCAAGCAGTAGTTAAAGACCTAAATCAAGCCATCAACACTAATTATTCACAAATACATTGCACAAACATTTCATGGCTATATTACTAATGTTAACTTCACAAACAAAATTAGGAATGCATAAGGTTAACAAGCTACAACTGATTAGACCGTGTGATGAAATATGTTGACCAAACTTCTAATACTTGTTGCTTATGCTAATGCGTTGGAGAAGTTGATGCAATTAGCAAATTAGCGTGTGCAATGCTATGAAAATGTGCTCATACAGTAACAATAAATTGCATCATCCATCATTCACAGAGTTTTCATCATTTTTAATTAAACACTTTTAATTATCTTTCATATAACATCTAAATTGCTTATGCTAATGTGTTGGATTATCTTCTCCTCCTTGGAGAGTGGCATAGGGATGATCTCCTACATCATTGGAAATACTATTTGCTCCCACATAGGTCTGATTTTCAGTCATGAGGTTGCTGTTTTGTTCCATATCAGCAACTTAGGAGGAGCTGTTATACATTTCCTTGCACCTATGTTGGGTATACCTCACATCCATGGGAGATCTACAGGAGTTGGAGGGTGGTTTTGTGTTGATAGCACTTTGAGATGCTTCAATCTCCTCATGTCTGATGGATGCAAAGATGTGGTGATTTGGGATCCCGGCGGTGTCATCATTGATACATTTTTTTGGGATCTTAATGAGTTGCTTCACAACTCACGAGGCATTGATGCTTGTATTAGAGTGGAAAGCTTGGAGACTTGTGGCTGTGTTTCAGAGTTCACATTCTTCATCACTTGTTGACAGGCATGGCTTTCTTCAAGGCTTCGGATTGGTCTAGTGTTTGGTCCTTGATGGAATTCGCATCTTGGGAGGATGGAGCCTTTGGAGATTTGGAGAATGCAGGTTTTTTATTGCTTGAGGACAAGCAATCTCAGGAAGGGAGGACTGTCATGTCCCTGGCATTTCACATCATTCAAACAATTATTTCTAGCAGACTTCTTCTTCTTAGGAGCAGATTTGGATTATGCATTAGGACGAAAACCTTATTGCTTATTAGGGGAGTTGGAAGAAAACCTAGCTCACCTTGTGGAGGATTCGTGACAGAATCCTACTTGCACTTCAATTAGAGATGTTTGGAGGTTTGGAGCTGATTTGCATATTCAGATTTTTGGAATCAGATTAGAGCAGCAGGCTTTGGGTGGTATTCTGTATTCATTTTGCATTAGGGCATCGCCCTAACTTGGAGCACTTCCTTTGAGAAGGGCGATTTAGCTTTTTGGAGGTGATTTCATCATTGTTTAGGGTTTCTAAACCCTAACCCTAGCAGCAGCCCGAGCGACATCATTCTAGAGGGTTTGTGAAGCGTTATTCTACATCATTTTGGTATGTACAAACCTACCATGAGGTCTGATTTGTAATTGATAGAATTCTGGGATGTAATTGGGCATGTTTGAGCCTATTCAGAAGTTCTGATTTGTAGCAGCAGACTGATTAATTCAGAAGTTAGATTTGTCCCTATATTTGTTTGCATTTGGATGTCATAAATTGTTGGATGAGTTCATGTTTGAAGATATTATTATAAGGGTTTATAATGGCTTTATTATTTGAGCATATTAGATGCATATATGTTCGCTTTTCTTACTTGTTTGAAAGCAGAAAATCAGATCAGAATTCTAGGGTTTTTAGCAGAAAACAAAAGTGTAGAAAATTAGGGCAGAATTCTAAAAATAAAAAATCAGAATTTTAGGGCAGATCCTATTGGGGATATTTCATATTTGAGGTTGTGAGCAGAATATATTTCCATATTAGTCAGTGTTCCACAGGGACGCATTCCCCCTGACCCTACCCCGCCCCAAATCCCATTCATTTACGGGATGTGGGGACATGGGGAGGACATCCCCCCACTATCCCACAACCTCAACTCTAGCCCTAGGGCCTTTTCCAACACATCCTCATCAGAGAGGGAATGTTTCCAAGATGTCCCCATGATTTGGGGATAGCTTGGGGACTTCAAGACATCCCCAAGATATCTAGGGGACTCTAAAGAGTCTCACAACTGCTTGAATTCCAGGTGTCTCCTATGGTGAGAAGAAGAAAAGTCCATTTATTTATTTTTAAATCAAAAATTGTTTTTGAATTGTGGGCTACAAACGCTGACCCTAATGGCCTATGGGCCCACACCCAAACCCTAAACACTCACAAAAAGCTTATAAATAGGCATCTAAGCCTCATTCCAAATCACTCCCATGTTTCAACAAAAAGTTTGAAAGTTGTAACAGCAAGCTACAAGAGTGAGAAAGATTGCAAGTGAGGGCATTAGGATCTAGGAATTGTGAGAGAAAGAGCAAGTGTAAAGAGTGACATCAATCCACCATTGAATCAACACATTATTCAAGCATCAAGGTAGGCATTGGCCCTTCATGACTGTCATAGATTGTTTTTTTCATTGTTCAAATTTAGTAACTAATTACTAATTTTAGTTGACAAATTCAGTAATTAATTTAGGCCCTAGGGGTTTAAAATTTACATTGTTACATATTTCAATTTCAATTTTAGTTTTACAAATGAGTAATGATCAATTTTTTTATTTTTCAATTTTCTAACAGGAATATTTAGGTGTTCAAATTTATTTGTTAAATTATTTGCAAGAGAAAGACCCACATTAGCATTCTACAATGAGCACATTCAACCAATCATTTATCACCAATGGGAGAAACTCAACAATCCCTTGCTCATAGCTACCTATACATTGAACCCAAAGTGGTATGAGCAAAGACCAAGCAAAAATACTCCTATACAGAATGCTGAGGTGAAGGCAGAATTTATGAAGGTCACTCAGAAGATGCATGATCCTAAAGAAGCTAGCATCATTAGTACTAAGTGGGCAAAATTTTCCACTCTTAGGGGATATTAAGAAGACACCAAGATGAATAGGGAGACTATGGCACAAAAGAATTGAACGCTATGGTTGACCATGCATGGGCACAATTCTTTGACTACCACACTAACCATTTGTCTAGTGTCCCAAATTTCTAGTTCTACTGCTGAGAGGAACTGGTCTACTAGTTTCATCCACTCTGTTTAGAATAAGTGGCTTACCTCTAAGAGAGTAGAAAAACTTGTAGCTATACATAGTGTGTTGTGTCTCATTGACTACAATACACTTATGTACAAGGAGAGTCCAGCAACCCGAGGGGATGTAGAGCTAAAGGAGCCAGCACAGGTTGATGAAGATGTAGCACAAACAAGGTTGGTTAGTATTGCTTTGGAATATCTTGAGCTCGAGAAGTGTAGCAGTTGAAGTAATGAGGAGTTTGGTGCAAAGTTTGGGGATGGGTAATGATTTGAGGCATTGGGCCATTGGCCAATTGCATTTTTTAATGCAATCATCATTTTGAATATAATATAAATATATGGTTATTCGACCTTTTCATTATTCATTCAATGCAGTATCAAATATGTTCAAGTATTTCAAAGTTTCATATGTTATTCCTTGCATATTTTTTGAAGTACTATATATGTTTGCACCTCCATCCCCCTGTCCCAAGATCCTGTGGAACATATAAATTAGTTATAATATAGGGGTATATATCCCAGAACGTTTTTGGAGATGTTCATCAGCTGAGAGTAGCTTCTGTGCTTATATGATAGAAATTAGCATCAATGAGGAGAAGAGGAGAACCAACAGACTGAATCAGTGACAAAGGTATCCATGCAACACGAGGCAAAAGGCTCAAGAAAATTAGAAAAATACAAACATGAACCAGAATTGGATGATACAATTCAATTATTTAAGAATTGAAAAGCCAAATACAAGTATAGAGTATGGGAATGGAGAATATTGTTCACATAGGCTATTGTAGTATTATACAGTGTTAATGTTTTATATGCTAATCATTAAAATTTATTATTTGTCTGTTCTACCACTATTTTACAATTTAGGTATTAGCTGCATAGTTGTAAGTTTATAGCATATACATATGCTGAGTCTTGACAGCCTTAAAGCTTGGAACAATTTAATTTTTTCGTATCAAAATTCCTGGTAGGAACTCCCAAACATTATGACTAACAATTGGTATACCGCCATAATGCTGCAGTTCAGAATTCTCATTAAAGAAGAATTTCTTCTTGAAGACAACATGATTGGAAAATTTTTGTTATGGTTAAAGTCTTTGATTTAAAATTTATGTGCATGGTTCTTTTCAATCAACATGTAAAAAGTCACATGCATGTGCCAGAGGAAAAGACATGATATTGTTCTTTTGCATGTATGATTTTCACTAAAGAAGGTGATGCATTCTTTATATACTAATTCCACAACCAACACTCTTTAATCTCCCCTACTTGGTCAAATACAGTAACAATCCACATATAATAGATCGTTATCATGGGTGTTCATCTTCATCTTCTAATGTCTGTTTTTACCATTTTGTTTAAAAAAATATTGATTACTTTTGTAGATACAAAAAATTATGCCTGTGTGTTCCTCTGTTTGGTCTAGTTGTAAATTAGAGAGAGCAAATGCAAAAATATCTATGACCATCCTTGTAATTTATATATCTAGCCTTCTAGGCAACCCCAAAATACAACCAGAAAGAAATAAGAACAAAGCTTTAAAATTCTGCTGCATACCTGTCCTGGGGATGACTTGTAATGTACTTTATCATCTGCAATATAAGGCGGCATTGATGTTTGTTTACAGAATCTGCCAAATTGCTGCTCCGGAAATCTTCCAACTCCTTGGCCAGAAGTTGAGCTGCTCTTGGATATCGTGATCCCAAATGTTGTGCACATAGAAGAACTGCTTGAACATCCTGAAGCCTATTTGTAGCTGTAGGAGCTGAAGAATCTACAGTGAACAGTACCTTGTGCATATTTGAAATGATAATATTTAAAGGATCTTCAGGATCATCCGCAAGCAATGGATCCAAACCATTTAAGTCAAAATGCTCTGCCAGGGCCCAGATCAAGCGAGCACATATTCTTGGAGTATTCACCTAGCAGTGTTCAAAGAGAATATAAATAAAGTGTACAAAAAAGGAATTATAAGGTGTAAAACAAATCAACCCTGTTCTATGCTCAGAATTGATTCTTTAAAAATAATCAAGGCTTGCCTAACCTATGATTTCTGATAAATCTAAAATATAGCAAATCAAATAAGTGGAAAACTGTCAGAAATATACATAAAAGAAAAGATACTGCAACATTATAATATGGCAGGCAAAGACAAGTCAAAGCGAACGATATTCCTGAGCAGCAGATCAAGTTAAAGAAAGACAGTAAAAGCACGCTTGAGAAGCAGAGAGAGTTAAAAATGACACAAAATGCACTCCTAAGCAAACATAATAACATGACAAATATTCATAGTGCGTGTTCTATACCATTTATAAAACGCATTCTAGAAAGATTGGATCTCAGAAATGTAGAAAATAAAAGCAAAGATAAATAACAGAAATTGTTTTGATTTTTCACGCCAGCACTGCCGGTCACGTTAAAAAGTTTACCAGGCACACTGCAGTTTATAGAGGGTCGTGCTACCCAATTCCTGCAGTCTAAGAAGAAAAAAAAAATAATGGAAACAAAATTTCAAAACATGGAGCCACATACATCTTTTCATATGCAGAAATCACAGCCTTTGTATATTATCATAGGTACAAAGGATAAACTTTGCGTACAAAATGTTAATTTTCAGACCATACTAAGCAAATTCTACACTCATAAAATCTGATCCTAAAACTAGGTAGCTTAAACATCAAAACTTCAATCAAAACAATAATCTCTGAAAATGCTAATCTACAATCACATACAGCTTAAAATATGAACAGCAGATACGCAGTATTGAACTCACAAACCTGCAACTGTCTTCTCATTAAACCTGAAAAGAAATACACTGCACTGGAATGAATTTTAAAAAAGAGACTCTATATGTATCATAATTAAAATTAGAATATTTACCCATTAAATAGAAAAGTGCACTAAGAATTTAATTAAGAGAAACTAGATGGTGTGTCAAGTAAAGCTCCAAGTGAAACTTAGAACTCACTGTAGCAACACTCAGTTTGACTGATCAATCAACTAGTCTGACTAATCAATCAACCTAGTCTTACAAGTTACAACTAACAACATTTAATCAAAATAGTTGAGACTGAGTTACATCCACTCGAGTAGTTAACTGAGTGCCTAATCTCAAAGAAAACTCCCTACATAACCAGGCATCATTCTCCTACATATCTGCTGCTCTCTCAGCTGCACAAAAACCAAGATAAACTATTCCATCATTGCTGCACCGTGCTGATGCTGCTCTTGACTGCACATTAACCCACCTGCACACAGACCAAGGCTGCTGCTAGGTACACTTCTCTGCTCAGAGGAAACTGCAGTTCACTACAGCACTGCTGAAGGAAGAACATCTTCAGAGCAACATGGGTAAAACTCTAAAACAAACTAGAGTAGAAAGCAAGGATGCTCATTTTATACTATGCATCTCCAGTTATCGATGTCTTCTCCAGAAAAACTTGGGTGATTTTTCTTAGACAGAAACCAGAAGTCTTCGGCAAATTCAGAAAGTTTAGAGCTCTCATGGAGAATCAGACTGAGAAGAAGATCAAGGTTTTGTGAATAGAGAACAGTGGAGAGCTTCGTTCTACAGATTTTGAGAGATTTGTTATAAACAGTGGCATTGCTAGACAGAAAACAACTCCATGCATTCCTAAGCAGAATAAAGTTGCAAAAAGAATGAGGAGCGCACTGATGGGGAAAGCTAAGAGCATGCTCAATGGTGTCGGTTTGATAAAAAAAATTGGACAGAAGCTATGAGCACAACTTGTTATCTGATTAACATATCTCGTACTTCAGCACTTGCTGACAAAACCCTTGAGGAGGTTTGGACAGGTAAGTTGTCATCATTGCAGCATCTCAGAGATTTCAGGTTTCAGACATATGTACATATGCCAAAGGAAAGAGATCCAAGTTAGATTTCAAAGCAGAGAAGAGTATCTTCATCAGTAATAGTGATGGAATTACGACATAATGCTTTGGATTCCAAAGACAAGGAAGCTAGTGCACAGCCCAAATGTGATTTTCAAAATAGCCAAACTTTCTCCTAAGCCTTCACAGCCTACAAATGAGGAAAAATCAATGGTCACTATTACAAATCTATTTCCAAGGATGCACCAACGGGGCAGCAAAGGAAGCCATTTCACAAGAATGTTACCTAATCAAAGATTTTGCCTCCTAAGCCTAGCAGGGTGGATGAGTCTAAGAATGAGCTCGAGAGTGGCATACTCTTGGGCTTGAGAGGGACTGAGTACACCACTCTTGACACCTCTTGGCCCCACGAGTGCTACATCTCGAGAGTGGCGTACTTGAGAAGTCCCTCTCAAGCCCAAGAGCACTCATCCGCCTTCTGCCCCACAAACATGGCAAGATCTCAGGTCCACACCATCCCTTAGTCCACCTTCAAGGCGCTCCATCCTCCTTGATCAAGCCCAGGAGCATTCATACGCCTCCTAGCCCACGAGCGCTACATCTTAGGGGTGGCATGCTTGATAAGATGCATGAAGGCTGCCTCCCTCAACAAGCTCAAGAGCACTCATACGCCTCCCAGCCCCACAAGCACTGCATCTCAGGGGTAGCGTACTTGGTGAAGGGAAAGTTGGTACTTACCATCTCATGAACTCGGAAGGTTGATTGGCCTCCCTATTTGTAAACACTTCTATAAATTCAAAATAAATTGCTAGAGGAATCTTATTATATTAATTGTTAATCAAATATCATTTCATTATGCAATTATAATACATACTTATATACATATATATACAAAGTTATTCCTAATTTATATTTTTTTTTTAACTTACTTCCCAATGATATTCTTGCTAAAAATAATATTTATTCCGATGGATCTCTTATAATTCCAATTTCTCATTTCCCTTTTCCAATCCACTTGATTGATGCCTTTCACAAAATGATTCCACCTCCCTATATATCATTCATGGTGGTGTGAATAGTCACAACCTTAATAATCATTGCACGCCTTACAAAGGATGCACCCCTCCCTAATCCAAGCGCTACCTTTAAATTAAATAAAGTGGTGCCTTTAGTTTGATTAAAGTCGTCCTTATTAGCACTACTTTATAGTAATATGGAATCGCTGCATTACTTCCTTTTTAAGTTCCTTAGTCGGGGATTTTTTTAATCCCTATGTAGGTTGTGATCGAGGGTTCTATGGTTTATCATTGGGGCATGACATGAGTGAGTAAAAGTACAAAGCTGTGTCACACTTTTATAAAGGAAATAGTCAACACTAATCCAACTTTTAAAATTGAATCACTAAAAAGTGACATGTTTTGAATTTTGAAATGATGTAAACTAATAAAATATTTATTTTTAGTATATTTTATGTTTGCATTTTTTTGAAAAAATTAAAAAATTATTATAATATAGTTTTTTTATAAATTGACTATTTATTTTTTAATATATTTTATGTTTGCATTTTTTGAAAAAATTAAAAAAATATTTTAATATAGTTTTTTAATAAATTGACACTATAATTTAGTTGTTGATAAAATGCTGAAAAATGAAAGCTACATGAGACGTAAATCTTTATATAATAAATTTTTTTATTTTTCTTTCAATTTTTGTGTATATTTATAACTTGAAACTTTAGTGCATGGATATATTTTTTCTAATTTTGATAAATATATATTTTTAAATAAATATTAAAATGTGTGTATTAAAACACGGTTGTTTTCATTCGACGTCAACTTTCATATTAACTATTTATCTAAAATAGAAAAAAAAAATTATGCCATCTTGATATAGATTCTTTTATCAAGTGCATCATATTTTTTTCAAAAAATTTTGATAAGTTTTACTATTTTTTTACTTGGTAATCATCCTAATGTTTTCTACTAATAATCTATTTTTAGTAAAAATAGAAAGGAAAATATAAATAATAATTAAACTGTTAAAATATATATATTTTAAAAATTTTGAAAACTACTCTTATGGATCTACAAAAAGGTATTTTTTATATTTTTTTAAAAATGTAATTTACAGGAGTAGAAGTTGTTGAAACATAAAGTTTTTCAAATAATTTTTTTTTTTGGTAAATTGGCCTCAAAGTGGTACTACATATGCACTTAGCCAATAATTTTAGTTGGAAAAGTTGTCGAAATATATAAATTATCTGTAATGAATCTTACAAGATCATATGTTTGACCAAAATTGATTTTTAGTTGGAAATACTTAAATCCACTTGTGCTGATAAGTTGGCTGAAAGTGTGATACAACTTTGTACTTTTACTTGAGTATGAGAACAATTGATAAAAGATTCTTGATGAATGGAGGAGTTTGTATACAAAATCCATTAGGCATGGCTTCTTGTGAAGAGTAAAAGAAAGGTTTGCATCTTCCTAACTGTTACAGCTTGTGTCTGATTTCTGTATTCAATTTGGTGTGAGTACAAATGATGAAATTGACGCTTGCTAAAAGAGAGAGGGAGAGGATGTATTATTTTATTTTTACTTATCAAGATTAATAGATAGATTCAGATAAAGGGAAAAATACTCTCTAAATCTTTTTGAACTGCCATATTTATTCTCTACCTGTAATTGGATTTGCATGGGTAAAAAGGGAGTGATAATGAGTAGTGACCAGAAAGAAAGATGTTCTTGTTCAAGGGAAAATAGGAAAGAACAAGTGCAGGGAAGAGATGAAAGGGCAAATCCCACGACAGGAAATAAAACTTAATTTTGTACTATTCTCTTTTAGATTAATTTAAAGTTAAAACAGGCTTAATAATCAAAACTTAATTTTGGCAGGGTCTCAAAAAGTAAACTGGTCGAGCAGGAGCTGGTTATGTGTAACATAACAGCTAGGGTGATTTTGTGCTTGGTGGCTCTACATTTCTAGGGGTTAAAACCAATAATTATGTAAATTTGGAAGTATTACTTGTGGGACTCTCAAATTGTCATTAACTCAGTTAAAAAATGTCAACGTCCAAATTGGACATTATCATCAATCTTAGAAGAAGTGTTATCATGGCAATTGAAATCTCATTCTTTCTAGGTATCTCATTGATATAGAATGCAAAACAAAGTGAATGATTTGAAGGCCAATCAAGGAGCCGTGCAAGAGGATTTTAACTTATTAAATGAAAAAAAAAGGAGATTTAAGTATTGGAATAATTTAGCCACTATCATTAATTTGGATAGACCAACCAAGGAGGTTCTTTAATGTGATTCAATATCATTGTCACTTGTGAATGAATGGGCTTGCCTTATGGCTTGAAGGATACTATTAAGGGAGAAGACAGCTTGAATGCTGCAGTACATGTTAGGATATATGAGAGATGCCAGGTAATAATGTTTGGTGGTGTCATGTTATGTATAGGTGCTTATTGCAGTGTAATCCTGATATGTGTGGCGGGCTTTTATGGATTGGCTTGGGTGGTACATGTGGGGCTAAGCTTGTTAGTTTGTTGGGGTTTACACTTTATCTATGGCGAAGGGCATGTTGATGTGGGACCCTTTAAGGCAAGGCCTGGTCTCTAGCCACCTATTAAGCCAGTTATTAACTGTGATGAGGCAATTCTCCTGCAGCTTCTAAAGGCTAATTTACATGAAGAGAGTCTAGTCAATAATGGTCATTTCAAAACATGTGCTATGGTTCAAGCGGAGATTTGGGAGAATTTGGAACAGGCAGTGGTGAACACAGAAATTAGGGAGTGCTTAATGCAGCTGCTGGTTCAGGCTGAGGATAATAAGGATGTCAAGAAAGGTGAGATGTTTTCTAGAGATCCTAGGTGTTTTCAAGCAACCACAGGCATCAAAGCCCTAGTGTGGTGCTATGCAATTGCAGGAGGATAACAAGATATTGGAGAAGTTCTGTCAAGACTTGAGAATAGCCATGAGGCATATGGTGGTGCCAATTAAATGGCACTCTAAAGTTGACCAGTAGCTTCACAATGACTTTGTTGGAGAATGGTCTGCTAACTAGGGCTATGAGGCATACAGAGATTATAAAAGGGATAAATGTCTATGAAGCATTTCAGCTGCAGGATGTTTTCACCCATGTTGGAGGTCACACCAGTTTTAGGGAATGGTGTTTATAATCAAGTTCCAGAAAGGTGGAAGACAGTGCCTCTAGGAGAGCTGCATTGCTTGTGAGCATGTGTAGTTTTTATGTTTTTTAGTTGTTGTTTTCTGATGCTGTAGGTGGTCAGGATTAGTTCTATTAGTCTTGTTTGCAGACACTTTTTGTGGCTTTGGATGCCGGTTAGCTATGTCACCATATTAACTTCAACTTCAAATTCAAATTCGAATTTTGGCGAATTTGAAATATTTATTTTAAATTCGTTAAAATTCGTCCTCCTTCTGTACGGAAAAACCTCGTCATTTTTCCTGCGTTGGCTGAGCCTGAGACCCGACTTCCTGTCTGCCGTTCCCTCCTCTCGTGCACTCCGTTGTGAATTTTTTCTCTGGCCGCCCTATCTTTGAAGCAGCGATTTCGTGATTTCCTCCTACAGTGTGTTCACGGCTTCACACGATGTCCTGTCGGGTGGTAGTAGGATAGGAACCGAAACCCTACCTCCTCCCCTTCCCCGGTGATCCCGACTATCTGGGGCGTGTTGCATTTGATGCTCAGGATGTCGCGTGAATGATTGAGGGTCCAGAGTTGCAGTTTTGAATGATTGTCGGGCTCCTGCATTTCCAACGTACAATATCACATTGCCCGTCATGGATGTATGGCTCGATCAATCTGATTGTTCTCGTGACTGTGTTCACTGAACGAAAGTAACTTACAAAATGTTGGATGTAATTCTTAGTATATATATTACATCCATTATTATTAATTATCAACTATTAATATATTCAGTTGAATATATTTAGTACTTATAGTATTAAATTTTTTTTTTGAGTGTATTTATATTTTAATTTCTTTAATTTATTTATATTTTATATTTAAAATCATGTCTATTTGTTATTTAATTTTGTTTTTTTGTTCATAATGTTCAAATTTAATATTTTAAATTAAATAAATTAAACTTTTATTATAATATATTTATTATTTAATATATTATTTATTATTTATATATTAATATTATTTAAAATGAAATTGTATTTTTAAACATATTTATTATTTATTTTGCTTTCTCTTTATCTTTATTAATGTATTTAAACATATTAGTATATTAATATTATATTATATTTATTTTTAGTTTATTACTTATATTTTAAAAAAATCAAAATTATATAAGGCGAATTTAATCCGAATTTTTTAGTTTTCGAATTTTTTCCTTGTCGAACTTCATCCGAATTTCAATGTTGCCGAATTTGAATTGACGAACTTAGTGACTTAACCGGTTAGTCTGGTCTTCAGTGGTAGTTTTTAGCTTATGTTTATATTGTTCTTAGCTGTAGCTTGAGGTGTTAAAGTTGTGTGTTTGTTACACCGTATAGGTGTGGGGCAGTTATCTTTCAGTATTGTACTTGTTGCTGGATTATGGTTATATGATGAAGTGTTTGTTTTGTAGCTTGGGAGGGGCCCCATGAATAGAACCCAATAATATATTATTTTTCAAATCCAGAAAGAAAGATGCAAAGGAGGAGCATCTATTGCTTTAACCATAGCATCATTAATCGTTTGGCGAAAAAATCGGCAAACCAAAGAGTTCAGGATTTTTTGAAAAAATCGGATTTACAAAAAGATGCAAAAAATTGAAGAAAAACAGTCAGAAAGTAATTTTTTTTTAATTTAATGGCATTTCCATAGTATACAGACATTGAGAGCAAATAAAATATAGAGTTCAATAAATGAATTATAGAAAATAGATTTTCATTGGTTATCCTCATATCGCTGATTAGTGATTACATTGCACAAAACATACTACAACTGCATAAATATTAGATGGTGACAGTTGTCAAAATGTCAAATACAATATAGTTTGTGACTTTGTACAAAGTAAACCTATAAACTAAGTACAAAGTTCCAAAAAAATCAATTGTAGCAAATGACGTGCTAGAGGGCAGAAGCTCCCGCTCCTGATGTTGAAGCTGCTAGGTGACCGGTTGCCTGCTGAGCTTCTTCAAGTATATCAAGAGGCACGCTGGCCTCCGCCATGATATCTACATCTTCAGGCTCAAGACAATATTCAAATTCATCCTCAAGAACATCATCATCAGATGCAGCAATCCACTCAGACTCAGGATCAATCTCGTCGAGGTCAATTGGGGCATCTTCCTCAATAGTTCCTGTTTTTGTCCATGTAGAAATTAGTCTTTGCTCTACAAGTGAAAAACACAATGACAACAATTGAAATTGATTGCAAGCGTATTAAAAGTCTCACCTTGAGCTTTCTTTAGCTTCAGGCGGAGGTTGTGGTGAACAAACACCAAGTCATTCATCCGTTTTTGTGTTAAGCGGTTGCGTTTCTTGGAATGTATGTGTTCAAAAACACTCCAATTACGCTCACAAGCGGATGAGCTGCATGGCTGGGTCAAAATGCGTATTGCCATCCACCTTAGATTTTTGCATTCGTGGCCAAAAAAATCCCACCATTGAGCTGAAAGTTCAAAGAACATTATATGGAGATGAGTATCATGTAAGAATATCTTAAAATCTAAGACACATTTAATGATCATGTGACATGAAAAATCAAAAGATTATCAAAATTTTATAGAGTCTACCTGGTTGGAAGGTCTTTCGGCCTTCCACGGCAACCCTAGAAGAGAGAAAACCCCTTCCTTGCCTGTACAATTGCAACTCTGACATAGCTTCATGCAATCGTTCTTGGTTTGGAAACATTTTGTCCATGCACTTTAACAATCCTTGTGTGATCTCAGCATCAATTTGTCTGAATGAAGAGTTGTAGAACAATGATGGATCGAGAAAGTATCCTGCAGCATGGAGAGGGGAGTGCATCTGTCCATCCCATCTCCTATCTATTATGTCCCACAATGGCATATACCTATCCCTGTCATTTTCCAGCCTACCCCTCATCACCTCCTTGGCCCTATCCATGGCCTCATACAAGTATCCCATGGGGGATTTATCCCCGTCCACTAGCCTCAAGACTTTTACTAGAGGCTCCGAAAATGATACAACTTGTTCAGCCACATTCCAAAAACTAGTAGAATACATGTAATCTGCAATTGCCATGCCATCTGTTTGATTACCAAAGCCAGACTCCATCCACTCTCTTGAAACAAACATTCGTTTCAAATTCATTTTTTGTTGACAAAGAGTCTGTAGTGCAAGAAAATGTGTTGTGAATCTTGTCACCCCTGGACGAACTAGGTCCTTGCCCTCTGTGAAAGACCGCATCATACTCAAAACCCTTGTGTGATTATAAATATATTTGGTAACAGAGCGAGCCTTGTGCAGTATCTCCTTAACCCATTCAATTTTCCCAATGTCCTCTAGGGTTAGATCAATGCAATGTGCTGCACATGGGGTAAAAAACATGGAGGGGTATTTTTCTATCAGAAGTCTCCCAGCAGCAACACAAGCAGCAGCATTGTCTGTAATAAATTGAACCACATTTTCTGGCCCCACTTCCATGACTACCGAGTCATACATATCGAACAATGCAGCTGCAGATTTCATTGTATTTGATGCATCTACAGATCTCAAAAAAACAGTGCCAAGATCAGAAGAGACAAGGAAGTTGATGAGGGTTCGGTTCCTTCTATCTGTCCATCCGTCTGACATAATGGTGCACCCACTATTAGTCCACTCTGATCGATGCTCTTTAAGAACATCTTTGACATCGTTTACTGCCTCATTGAGCATACTAGTCCTCAATGTCTGATAAGATGGGGCTCGAAACCCAGGACCTACAGCTGCAAGAGCATCAACCATAGCTTGCCAATATGGAGATCTGGCAGCATGGAATGGCAAGCTCGAGGAGTACCAAAAATTTGCAATGGCCTTCTTCGCTTGATTGTGGACATTCTTCCTCCATCTTGTACTCTCCAAAGTAGTATGTGATCCTGGTGTAGTATGAGGTTGGAAGAAAGCATCAATGTTTCCTCCACCTGTGTTTGGGCCACGTGCTGTAGAAGAAGGTGTTGATCCGGATTCCCTAAAACCCCCATGCCCACCATCCTCCTCATCCAAGTTATTCCTCTTCACACTTGCAGAATTAGAACCTATTTCAACTCCGATTCTTGCTTTTTTGGCCTTATTCTCAGCAATACAATGAAGAGCTTGTTTTGCCTGATATGTGACATCTGCAGGGCAATCTCCGCAAATGGTGGTGTTATTACCTAGTTCTTTTGACAAATGCCATTTGAACCAATAAATTCCACCGTCGACTTCACCCTGGCACCAATTGCATTTAACCTTTGCACTACCATCAATTGGTGTGCAATGTCTCCACGCAAAGTCTTTCTGACATGGCATTGTGATCACTGATCAAGAATGAAATCTGCAAAAGCATTTTATTACTCTAAGATAAAATTGAAATTTGATTTAATTTAAAATAACCAGCGAATTTCTTATGAACTATTGATTATATTTAGTTTTAATATTTAGTAATTTACTGTAATTTTTAATACACTAAATATTTTTAAAATGATATAATAATAATAATAATTAAATAAAATTAATTAATGATATTTGTAAAATAATTAATTAGAAAATAGTAATACAGTAATTTGAAAATACAATAAATATTTTTAAAATAATATAATAATCGTGATTATTATAAAATAATAATTGTATTTTAAAATTATATTTTATAGTTATACAGTAATTTTAAAGTAAAAAATAATACAATATTGATTAAATACTAAATAATAATAAAACTAAATAAATATATTTAAAAATAATACAGTATTTTTTATTTAGTATATTATTGATTTTGAAAAAACAATACAATAATACTAATTAAATAATACTAAATTGTTGTATTGTAAGTCTTAGTTTTATTAGTATTAAAATTAATAAATAGTAATAGAATATTTAATTAGTATTATTTAAATTAATAAATAGAAAAAAATTATAAATTTATAATAGTAAAATTGTAAATCTTTAACAATAAAATCAAAATGCATTTACAGAAAAATGCAAGCCTACCTGAGACACGGAAGTTTGAAGGAACCGAAATCTGCAACAAGCAATGGTGTTGCTGGAATAAATGTTGAAGTTGACCGCTTTCAAATTCGCATTTTCATCTAAAGACCCTGAACTCTGAAGTCCGCTGCTTTCATCTGATGTCCGTCACATTTTCACTGTAACTTATACAATTTCACGTCGTTTTAGGGTTTACTTTTTTTGCGGGAATTTAATAGCGGGTAGGTGAGATGATTAATCGCGATTTTTTGCAGATTTAAACGTGATTTAAACGGGGAATGAGTTGTTGACTATTGTCAACGATTTTTTGAAAAAAACGTGTTGGGTGCCGACTAAATGAAAATCGCGATTAATCACGATTTTTTCCAGATTTATGCTTCTTTGGCTTTAACTATTACATGCTTTTGCAATAACTAGCCATAGGATTTTAATGCTTTGTGTCTGGAACATCGAAGAATCCTGCCTCCCTTGTTGCTGATCCTTTTGCCAAGTGCCCTATTGCAATCACCCCAATTTTAAATGGTCAGCCTGAGTGTGTGGAGTTTCATCTCTTTCAGCTTAAACTTCAGCACTTGTGTAGGACCGGAGTTTTTGACACTTAAGTTGAAGAATATGATAATTGTAAAGTTCTACAGGGTTATTTGAATGGAATTTGTGGCAGAAGATATATATTGATGAAATGTATGTGTATTTTACCAAGTCTTTTGACTAAGAGTGAATATTGTTTTGGCATTGAACTGTATGCTATTATATTTTAATATTTCTGTTTTTTTGGATTTGACACAGTGTGATGAGTGTTATTAAAGCTGAGAGTTAGCAGCGAGCCAACTTTTTCTTGGGTCTAGGCTCCCTTAACCATAGTTATCTTTAGCCAAAAAAAAAGCCGTCGCTTCCCTTACCAAACATAGTATTTGTGTTAGACATTTGATGACAATCATAGCTGGTTAACATTATTTTTTATATTTCATGAATATGGATGATACTATCCAATATAAGTGCCTTGGAAGCACAAGGTTCATACCAAGTTCAACAATAACCCATAGCATCAAATATAATCAAAATTTAGACTATTCTGAAGTAAGCTGTTTATGTACTCTTAGAAGAGTATTTACTTACATCTGCATCGACAGTCAAGTCACTTAAAAATGTATACAATCTGACTTCTGATGATGAAATAAGTCATTAAGGTTTGAGAAAAAAGGAAAGAAAACCTACTAACATCCAAAAAGGACCAAAATAAGTCAGTGTAACTCAAAAAGCATGCATCTACAATGTGTTTTCTATTATCTTCACTTCCAAATCCTTATTTAAAATGTCTGCCACTTGAAGCTTTACCTTCTCCCAGTGAGCAGATACAAATATCTTCAACAATTTAAACTCAGCTAATTTAAAGGCCTGTGGGTAGGTCTAGCAGTAAACCTCTGGTAGTCTACCACTGCTAGCCCAGGTTCAAGCCGATGTATGCAATCTAGTTTCTGATGATGATGTAAGTCATAATGGTTTGAAAAAAAAGGAAAGAAAACATATTAATGTCCAAAAACAATCAAAATAACTCAGCATGACTACAAAAGCAGACATCTACAATGTGCTTTCTATTATCTTCAGTTCCAAACCCTTAATGAAATCACCTAAATTGACCAGTTGACACTTTACTTTCTCCCATTGTGAGCAAATAAAGATATCTTACATTGAAAGTTGAAACTCTATAAGAAATTATATAGAAGTCATAGAAGCTAACAATTTTATGCAAGAAATAACACGTTTCTATTCTGCCTTTATTAGTACAAAATTACATCCATATATATATAGGATTTTCATATCCTATTTTATAGGTAACTCCTCAAACAAATTTCCTATTAATAACAACTCAATATGTACCACTATTCTAATAACCTATTAAACAAACTCTAACAAACAAATAATTGTTTTCTGCATCCTATGATGCAGTATTCCTAACACCCCCCCATATTGCATCATTCTCCAAATGGGGATAGTGGACCAACATTACATGATGACCACACTTAGTAGTTCATCATATGATATAAAGTAGGGACATACACATCTACCCAGGAACCAAGGATAGGGACTAACACATCTATCAAGGTTTTGCATCAAGTTTGGATAGGGACAAACACATCTATCCAAGATCAAGGTTATGAATAGGGACACACACATCTGCTCACAACAATTATGATTGGGGACACATCCAATCATAATCACCAACTTTTATGATTGGGGACAAACACATCCAATCATAATCACCAACTCTTGTGACTAGGGACAAACACTTCCAATCACTTCACCATCTCTTGAATGGGAACAAACACGTCCATTCACAAACAAATAAAAATTGTGATTGGGGACATACACAACCAACCACTTAAATCATCTTGTGAATGGGGACAAACGCATCCATTCACAAATACAAACTCTTGATTTGATTTAGAAAACATATTCCTCCTCACTGTTTTTGTGTGGAGGGTCTTCAATAGCCTCCCCATGAAAGCATTCTTCATCATCATTTGCAGCTAATGCCTTATCTGTATTTAACTTGCCATCAAGGAGATCCTTGGCACGCTGAGTGCAATTCATAACAATGTGTCCCTTCTTCTTGCAATAGTAAAACAAAATTCTATTCTTGAAGAAATGATTTCCCTTTGATGTAGAAGAACTAGATTTGGAGGAATAGTTTGGCCTATTTTTCTCATACATTGCAGTTTCCTCTATAATTGAATCAATTTTCTTAGCTCCTTCATCAATCAAAGTAGATATTATTTCATCTGGGGTAGCATCTACTTTGTTTAATGTGAAAACAATGTTTCCATAACTAGGAGGCATGCTATTTAACAAAATAGCTTTTGAATCATCATCATCTACTTTAGCATCTATCCCAGCTAGTTGTTTCAATAGGGAGCGAAACTTACTAATATGTTGAACAATGTTTCGCCTTCCATCATTTTCAGCCCGAACAATTTATGCTTTAAGCCCATCTTTGCACTTGATGCTTTTGATCCAAACAAAGTATTCAAATTATCCCAAATTTCATTTGAGGTCTTCGATAAGCCAATGTGGTGGAGGTATGCATCTGACAGTGCAAGACCAATCAAAGCTATTGCTCTTCAATCTTTCGCTGTCCACTTTGCGCTTTCATGAACATCAGTCGGCCTTGTTGTTGCTCCACTTACCACATCCCACAAATCCTTTTCAATAAGAATCAATTGTAATTTGATTTGCCAAGCATGGAATTCTATACCTTCAATTTTTTCTATTAATACACTATTTTTCTCCATTGAAAGAAACACTAATTGACTCCCCCCCTAATCTAAATAATATT
>VDFB02304936.1:0-21283 GCA_007258455.2 Sequoia sempervirens | reverse complement strand
AGACCTCATTCAAGATGTTGGTATGGGCAACTACATCATTCTTGAGCCTGATACAGAGATTCCAAACTTGGAGAAAGATGCGGATCAGTTGTTGCAACCACTAAATGGACTATGGGAAATGTATTTTGATGGTTCGAGAAGCAAAAATGGCACTGGAGGAGGGGCAATGCTGGTATCTCTGCAAGGTAATAGGTACTACTCTGCATTCCATTTTGCTTTTGAATGCTCCAATAACACTGCTGAATATGAAGGCCTTGTTCAAGGTCTAGAGTGGGCAAGAAAGAGAGGAATAACCAACTTGAAAGTCCATGGGGACATCGAATTAATTGTTAATCAAGTAAGGGGCCTACATGTTGCTAAAAATGACACATTAAAGTCCTATAGAAATAGAGTGTGGAATATTCTCAAAGATTTTGATGCCTTTAATTTAGTGTCTATCCCAAGAAATTAGAACAAGCATGCTGACAGGCTCACTGCCATTGGAGCATAGTTTGATATTCCAGATGACATCAGAAAGGAGAAGGTGCAGCAGTTTGTCAAGGTTGTAGTCAGACCATCAATCCCTGACAACAACATCCACTAGAAAGTTTTTGATAGTGATGAGCAGATCCTTTCCTTCTTGCTTGAGGAAGATCAGTTCTCCATGGTGAATCAAGCAAAACTCAAGCAGCAGTATGGTGATCAAGTCATACAGCTGAAGACAAACAAATTGCCCAAAGGCCTAGTTACCTTAGAATCAATTTTCAGTACTGAGATCAGCTCAAAAAGGGTAGATCTGGCTTGCAAATCAAAGAAGAACACTATGAAAAGCTGGAGATTTTCAAGGGTAAACTTCTTAAGATAGGAAAACTTTGTTCACCTAAAGATAGACAAGCTTTTGTTGCTTTGTGCCAAGAATTTCATGATGTCTTTGCTTGGGAGTATTCAGATTTGAAAGGATTTGATCCCCATATCGCTTAGCATACAATTGAATTAGAGCCTAATGCCAAGCCAGTAAGACAAAAACAAAGGCCTTTGAATCCTAAACTTGAGCCTCTAATGATTAAGGAGTTGACTAAACTAGTTGAGGGAGGTATTGTCTTCCCTATCAAGCACACTTCATGGGTTTCTAATCTTGTACCGGTCAGAAAGAAAAGCGGTGAGATAAGGCTCTATGTAGACTTCAGGGATCTTAACCGATCCTCTCTAAAAGACCACTACCCACTGCCCTCCATGGGACGAATCTTACAGGAGGTTGCTGGTTTTGAAAGGTTTTCATTGCTAGATGGTTTCTCGGGATATAATCAGGTGCTGGTTAAAGAGGAAGATCAGTTTAAGACTGCTTTTACAACTAAATGGGGCACCATGGCATACAAAAGGATGCCTTTTGGTTTGTCCAATGCTGGTGCCACGTTTTAGAGAGCCATGGACATGGCATTTCAAAGTTTGATCAACAAAATCATACTGATTTACCTAGATGATATCACAGTATATTCCAAGAATGCTGTTGAACATCTGTTGCATCTTAGTCAAGTGTTTGAAAAATGTAGAGAGTTCAGTATCTCCCTCAATCCAAGGAACAACATCTTTGCTGTCCACGAAGGGAAACTATTAGGACACATAGTGTCAAAAGTAGGGAATTACTATTGACCCGGAAAGGGTCAGAGCCATACTTGAGTTACCGCTACCTAATCACAAGAAGGGCCTACAGAGCTTTCTGGGCTAGATCAACTTCCTAAGAAGATTCATCCCTGATGTTGCAAATCTGTTACAGCCTTTAACAACTATGTTAAAGAAAAATACCGTCTTCAGTTGGACAAAGGATGCCAAGAATAGTTTTGAAAAGGTCAAGGAGGCCTTAGCAACAACTCCCATGCTGGTAAATCCCAATTTTTCTGAAGATTTTTATTTGTATGCTTATGGGAGCACAAGTAATATCTCTACAATATTGGTTCAAAAAAATAAAGAGAATTTAGAACAACCAATAGCTTTCTTCAGCCAAGGTTTGGTTGACTATGAACAAAAATACTCCTTTGTGGAGAGGCATGTCCTTGCTGTGATCAGAAGCCTAAAGAAATTCAAGCCTTTGATTTCTCATAATAAAATCCATATTCTGGTGGCACACTCAAGTGTGAAGGAGTTTCTGTTGAATAAGGATCTAAATGAAAAAAGAGCAGGATGGGTCACCAAGGTCATGGAGTATGACATAGATATTAAGATCACCAAGCTCGTAAGAGGCAAAGGTTTATGTGAACACCTCGCTGCAGGGTCAAATAGTGAAGGTAAACTTGAAAAGGACGTTATCCTTGCCAATACAAATGAACTTCAGGATGCTCAGGATGATGTACCTATAGAGACAACCAATTGGGCCCAAGATATGACCCATTTCTTATAGACTGGTGAATGCCCATTAGGATTAAACAGAGCTAAAAGGAGATACTTTAGATTGCAGTCTATACCATATGTGATGGTAAATAATGTTCTTTTTAAAAAGGATCTGAATGGTGTCCTGTTAAGATGCATTCATAGTGACCAAATTGAAAAAGTGCTTCATGAGTTTCATGATGGAGCTGCAGGAGGTCACTTTTCTCCCAAAACTACTGCCTGGAAGGTCATGAGAGCTGGTTACCACTAGCCTAGCTTGTTCAAGGATGCGTATGCCTGGTCAAGAAAGTGCATCAAATGTGCTTTGTTTTCAGGAAAGGAAAGGCTGCCTACTATGCCCCTGCATCCAATTCAAGTGGAGCAACCCTTCATGAGCTGGGGCATCGATTTTATTGGACCAATAAATCCACCTTCTAGTGTTGGTCACGAATGGGTACTTACAACCACTGACTATTTTACGAGGTGAACAAAAGTGGTTGCATTAAAGGAAGCAAAGGAATCCTCAGTGTTGAACTTCTATGAAGATATAGTCACTAGGTTTGGAGTACCTGACTCCATCATATCTGACAATTCCCTTGCATTCACGGGTCTAAGGGTAACCGACTGGGCCATCAAGCATGGCATTCATTTGAACACATCTTCAAATTATTACCCTCAAGGTAATGGCCTAGCTGAGAGCATGAATAAGAACCTCATTAGAATTATTAAAAGAACCATCGAAGATAGCCAAAAGACCTAGCCAAGTAGTTTAAAGAATGCACTTTGGGAAGATAGAGTGACCCCTAAGAGGCCTATTGGCAATTCACCATATATGTTGGTTTATGGTAAAGAGGCAAGATTGCCCCTATTTGTGGAGCTTCTCGCTCTAGACATTGTTCACCAGTTGGAGGTGCCTGAGGGACAAGACCTAATGTCTGTAAGGTATGCAAAGCTCATGGAGCTCGAAGAATCAAGGGATAGAGCAATGAAAACTTTGGAGGATCATTAGCTCCAGACAAAGAAGACATTCAAAAAAAGGGCTACAGTAAAGTCTTTTAAAGAGGGAGACCTCGTGCTCAGGTGGGACATTCTTAAAAGCAGACCAAGCCATCACACAAAGTTCAACAATATGTGGACTGGTCCATTTATTATTGAAGGCTGTAAGGAACGCAATGCATATCAACTAGCTACAACAGAAGGTGAAGTGCTTCCTATCCTAGTCAATGGGATACACCTTAAGCCCTGTTTTCAAATCTGACCGATCTATCTATTGTACATAATAGTGTAGACTTTATGTTTTCCATAAGTGTTGTTTCAGCATAGTATATATTTTCTCTTTTTGTTTCCCCTGTCTTGCCATTTTGGCCACTTGTTGTGTCCCATAAATCTCATGAGGTCAGGGCCATGTGCAAAACTAATGTTCTAATTGTTCTCTGAGTTTTCTAATGACTCCATACCCAATGGATAAGCCTAGTCACTGGTTCTCATGTTTACCAGGAAAACATCCTGCAAAGGTCACCAGAATTGTTGCCTCTATTTCACCTACAGTTAAATCAGCTGAGGTAATCAAATGTCAGATCTTCAGAGGCAAGTGGGACATTCACACAAGGGCAGGGATTCTACATCTGTTGCTAGGTCACAAGGAACTTGGTGGGAGAAGCTACCTTGGGAGTATTCGGCATGAAAAAATCATCTAAGGAGAAAGTCGACAGGACTCTCCTATTGTCTGGCCGACTGACTATTTGATTCTTTCTATCTTGAGCAGGTCATTGAGACCTAGTCTTTGTCATGCTGAATGAGCCTGCAGAGCCTATCGCTATAATGGAGAGGGTTCAACATGACCTCTTACCGCGTAGACTTTCCTTGGCTGATAGGCCATTCAATCGCTATTCGGCGAGATTCTCAGCAACTAATGGCTTCGGGGAGACCTACATCGCTCAGTGAGAAGTCCTAGCGAAGGTCGAGGTCTTATCAACTTCACACGGGTTCTTTTCGGCATAAGGAGATAGCTTGGCCAAAATGTCATACCGAGGTGGAGATGTCTCCCCGAAATGAAGCAGAGCTCGGTGAAGGGCGAAAAGATTCGGCAGGAGTCTCACCGAATGTAGGAGCCTCCAAAACGAAACAAGGGCAGCATCGGCAAAGGATATTGCCTTCGGCAGGATGTCTTGCCGAAGGATAGGTGTCATGCCGAAGAGATCAAATGAGGTGGCATCGGCGTGAGTCTCACCAAACATAGAGGTTTCAGCATAGCATTTCGGGCTCGACAGGAAGTCTTAGCGACCAATCATTGTCTCATCGATGATGTGATATATTCGGTATGATTCTGGGCGACAGATGGACATTTCGACAAAGGTAAATGAAGTTGCCCGGAGGTCTTAGCAAAGGCGAAAGTCTCGCCGAAAGGAAGGATGGACCCTCACAAAGACAAAAGCAGTTCCGCAACACTCTTGCCGAAAGCACAATGGGAGCTCTTCGGGCAGACACAATGGGTCTACAAGAGGTCTTAGCGAAGATAATGTGTCTTGGTGATAGGCACAGGTTTTGGCAAGAATTTTCCTTCGGCGTATGTGTTGCCAAAAAAACAAATGAACCACCGAGGATAGAGGAAAGGCCTCGCCAAGACTTGAGACTTCACTATAGAGTCTCGGCGACAAAGGGAGATGCCGATATGACAGAGACACTCAGAGAAGGGGATCCAACATTGCTGGAAGTCTTGCTGAATGCAGTGTTATCCCACCGAAATAGGGTGCCTTCGCTAAAGAGTGGGGTCTTTCGACATAATGTTTTGGCAATAGAATTATGTCTTGCCGATGGCCTTAGTGATAATCAATATGAATTCTAAAGCCCGCGTAATGTCTCACCGACCGTCATGTGCTGTGCCGATAGCTTTCAGAGGGCCATGATTGCATCGGCGAGACACTTTTAGTGTCTTGCCGCGATGCTTTTCCATTCAAAGGGATTTTTGACCAGCTGCAGGGCTTGCGTGGAGGGTGCTCGACTAACCAGAGGGATCTAAGGTGAATCGTGGCAGTCTGATCAGAACGTGGAATGCCAACTCAAGACGAATGCAACATGAATACAATATATATCTGTTCTGAGCTCGGGGGACATTCAATGTGGCTCTTCAACGAGGGACTCGGTAGCTGGACACGATGGATCAAAAGAATTAATGCTACAAAAGATCAGGAGAAGGCTTCTCCAAGAGCGGTTCTTCACACCGACACCAAAACAGGGACACGCAGGCTCCAACATAACTCGGAAAAGATCTAAAGGAAAATCCTATCTCGAATCAGGATATTTTTTGTAAGCCCTAAGGGGCCGACGTACAGTCTGTATATAAGGCATTTTTGCCTTTTTTGTAAATAGTTCTGATTGCACACCCTGAGGAGTTAGTGATTTTCAATCAATCCTTTCTCAGTCAATGTATGTTTTCTGTAACTCAACTGGAATCCGAATACAACACAAAATTTACCTTGAAAGTTCATGTTCATATTGGTATTGATTCTTGTTTCTGTATCTTTCTTTTGCACATGCAAGTCTATAACTGTGTTTTTCACATTTCTGCATTTATATCTTAAGGTCGTGAAATTGATCTTTCCTTCCCAAGGTGTATGTGTGGGCCAAACCTGTTAGGACTAAAGCATTAAAATCAGAAAGAGGTTGTTCTGGGTATGTAAATCAATTGAATTCAAGCTTTCAAGTGTGTGTTTTCCTATGTTCATTTCATGATTTCTCATTAATACGGTGTATCACCAATAGGTTTAGTTTTTCCATTTTATGCATCTCTTCCCCTTTTCCTTTCAAAGAATCAATAGTTTAGGTGATACCCAAAGGAAGCGGCCTTCTCCGGAGGTTCACTTCAACCATAGGTGACCCACACCTTGGAGTGATCCCATGTTGCTCTAGAATGCTAAGTTTCTTGTAAACTTTGCACGTGCAATTCTAGGTGACAACAAGTGTTATGAATGAGTTTCTATAATCTCATACATAGCCATATGATTGAATTTTATTATGTAATGGGGTAATGTTATTCTTGATGTTTGGAGTGTTACAGGGAAATTACGCACTCTCATCGAAGAGAGAGTATCATTATGAAGGGGAGTCTAGCCATCCAGGGGCAATTTGTGTGAGTGTAGCTCAAACGAGCACGTAGTGCAATTTCTAGGCCGCACATTACACTGGGAAGGGTAAATAAGGAATATTGCATTTGAGACCAAAATTTAATTTAAAATCAAAATCACTATTTTATCTTTATATTCATTTTATAATAAGTAATTTATAATTAAAAAAACAAACAATAAATTATTGATGAAATCAAATAAATATTTTCTTTTATATAAAAGAAATAATATTTTGATTATTCCTTTCAATGAAAATATATAATACAAAACAAAAGAAAACAAAAAAAGCCAAACAAAAGTATTAAGCTTGAGGTGGGACCCACAAGCTGAGGGGAAATTGTGTTTAAAAAAAACCAATACAAAGCATACCTTAAAAGGTACGTAGACTCATACTTGTCTTCCCTAAAGCAAAAAGAAAACAAAAAGGAGATGACAACACATAAATTTGCAACCAGCTATCAACAAGGGTAAAGAGGTTTTAAAACAAACAAAGTAACACCTAGCACTTAAAAAAAGGTGCCCCATTTCCCACGTAGCAAAGAAGGAGGTGCATGTGGTAATAAAATAAGGAAGAAGAAGTCCATTAAGGGGGAAGTTTGAACGAAAAGAAGAGAAGAGAAGGAAGAGAAGGGCTACATACAGTAAGGAGAGGTGAAGAGCCCAATAATCTTAATCTCACAAATATGAAATTACTGTTAGATCCTTTTGACTAAGCATTGACTCTTGTGAAAGCAAGGTCAACATGTATAAGAATTAATGAAAATGGAGAATTGGCTTGAATATTCTACACCTTCATATTGAACATTGCTCTTCCCAATTTTATGCAATTTCATACATATTGGATGATAGTGATTTTCAGATTGCTCATGCCTTATGGTCTAAATCCTGTTAGTGGGTAATTACTTTGATTATTGGGACAATTTATAGTTGCTAAAAAATGTAGGTATGTAAAATAAGTCAAATTCAAATTGCCTAAGGGAGTAAGGAGTGTGACTATCCTCTTATTAGGAAAAAATGGGTTGGACCCCAAACCAAGTATAGTGGGAAACTATTATGAGTTAAATGAAACTGTTGATTGGGCATAATTTTCAGGCAATCATATGTTTATTTGATGCAAAATAATGGTGAAAGTACTTCCTCATGACTGTTTTTGTACTATACAATAGCCATGAGAAAGTGCTTCATCAACCTCATATTGTTTGTTCACATGTTCAATGATTTCATGCTACAAATTAAGCATATGACTAGTAAAATTATGCTATGGGTAAATTAAATCTATTTGCTACTTACTACCCTTTCTAACACTAAATTCTACAAATAAGGCTGAGATTAAAATTCTACATTGTATGCTAGTAACTCTAGCCTAAGGGTTCTACTGGATAAGATTCTATTTTGCTTTAGCCATTAAAAAAAGGGGTGCATTCCTAGCACTTTGTCCTAAAACTTGTGCATTCCCCAACAGTTAGAATTTGGCCTCTATAGCAGCCAACATATGGAAGGTTTCCAAATTTTATTTGAAGACTTTTATAGTCATTGTGTGACTCTATCAAGAACTATAGTTTGGTGGAGCAAGTCCAATACTTTATCTTTTGTAATGATGAATTTCCATGCTTGCAGATTCTGTGAACAAGTAAGTACCTAAATATGAATTCATTTCATTAATTCCCAATATGGAACTATAGAAAATATTAAATAAAAAACAAATAAACAAACTGAGTCCCTTGTTGGAGAGACCCCTGATTTATGATTTGGTCAAGAACCTTAACTGCAGCCTCAAGTTATGAAATCCAAATAACTCCATTTGAGTTCCCAAGGAAAGAGGAACAACAACGGATTGAGGGGTCGAAATAAAATATGAATATTGGAGAATTAGATTCCCTCATTATTTATAACTTAGAAGAGGCCCTTCATGCTATTCACCTAGTCCCATACTTTATAATTTGTGATTAATTGGATAGTTGTTACATATGGCCAAAGCCTTTAATTCAAATCATAGAGGGTTTTTTAAATTAAAATGAGTCACCTCAAGAGTAAAGGACATATGCCTAGATATTTTTGCTTGTGGCATTAATAGGTTGCATATGTTAGTTATTCCATAGCTGCACATATTTCACACTTGTTGGCCACAGATTGCTAGACTCTTCATGATGGGTCGAGCTCCCTTCGTAGGGTAGCACAAGGAAGCTTATGGCTTCATGGCAGGGCAGAAATCATCTCGGTGATGCTCTCTCTCTCTCTCTCTCTCTCTTTCACTTCAAGATAAAGTAGCAAATAGTATAGATTTGATAATGCAAGTGATGATTTGTTGTTTAATTTGTGATCTTTCTATATGAGTAATTTACTCTCACTTAGATACTTGTATTTCCATCTTCAATTAGATATCTTTGATTTGTCTGTCTTGGTTTTTTTTTTCAAATTTGGAATCTAACTTTATTTTGTTACTGGTTAAATGATTCTTATCTCATTTTAAATACACTTTTTGATATCATGCCCTAATACTATGAATGTGGTATTTTCTAGGATGGAATGACCATATGCAACCTAGTAGTTCATGTTACCTTATTAGGAATACAATTTTCATTCTTATGGGTGCAACCGTGGAAGCTTTTGTTTAGTCATTGTGATTGTGCAATTGTGCAATAATTTTCATTGGTAGGAGAAACAATATATTTGGTACTCATCGCATGTTAGGTTATGTTGTTACATCTGAAAGGTATTGTTTGTTTTAGTGGATAGAGCATTCTAGGAATAGAACTATATGGAGAGCAGTTAATGAAATCTCGTGTTCATCATTTACAAGTGCAATTATTAACTCTTGATAGTAGTCTTATTCCTCCTCATTATTTAAGTGAAAAAAGTGCAACAAAAGTAGAGATTGATTATGAAACTGAACACAAAGAAACTAGGGAAGAATGCTCATCAGAATCAAAGATAGATTATGAGAAAAATGGATTAATAGAGGACATTCCAAAAGAAAATATGCTTCCAAGATGACAACCATCATTGTATAAGAGGGAAATGGAAATAAAAGGTAGAAATGCATGATTTTATGATGTAAAAGATAGTCACCATCAAAAGACAAAAGGGAAGTCCCTAAATATGAATGGATAGTCAAGTAAAGAGCCTTAAGGATGATCAGTCCTTGTGAAGGAATGATTTAAAAGACAATCAAAGGTCAGTCATATGCATTGTGAAGCACAACCACCATGATGTAGTCAAGAGACAAAGGAATTGCAAGTAAATGCCAAGGTAAAGACAACTAGTTATGGCGACAATGCTCATGGAATGATGAATACATGATAGACCATAATGACAATCTTTATGACTGTAATCTTGACTTCTTAACTATGAACACCAGGTAGGGACAATCAAAAGCTCAAGCCACCAAATAAAAAAAGAAAGTCAACAGTCTTGAAAAGACAAGAAGATGACAGTCAAAGTTCTTGGAGAAAAGACAATCAAAATATGTTTAAAAGATAGAGGCAATAGAACTAGTCAAATGAGGAAGTGGCAGTCTCAAGGGGGGAAAGGCCTAATCAAAATAGTCACCATTCATTCCAAGGGTGCCAAGGTGAAGACAATGAAATGATAGACTACACAAAGACAATGATATACCACAATCATATTAAGGACAATTAGGTCAAAGACAAGGAGTTGGGGTGAGAAGAGGACAATCCTTTGATCACGTATGTAGATAGTCTTTTTAAAGATGCATTTAGTCAAAGTTTGAAAGAAGGGCACTTGAGGGATAGTCATGTATTTATGATTGTGCAAGCTATGAAGAGGGTTTCTCAATGTTCATGACAATAGGACTATGATTAAGGAACTTTATGAATGCCATTGATTTATGCCTAGTGATACTTAGGCGAAAACTAAAAGAATCTTGTAATGCTTGCTACAATAAAAAATAAATGGGATAGTCAAAGCATCAAGGTGGATAGTCCACCATGAAATCATGAGCAAAGAATGGAAGCTTGAGAATAGTTTTCATGGCAAAGCATGAGTCATAATATGAAGACAAGCACCCAAGAGCACAATGAAACCCAATGAAAACCATGTAATGTCACTATAATGCAAAGAATAGACCTATGGTAATGCAATGACAATAAAATTTAACATAATGTGGCAAAGATAGTAAAATTCTAGGAGATTTGACTCTCTTGATAGTGCCAATGACAACAAGAAAGGAATGATTTAAAACATGAGAGCCACAAGCAATATTTGAAGAGCAGTCCATGCACAATTAGCAGACCTCAAAGGGAAACAACCTGACAGAGAAAAGGATAGTCAAGAGTCTCAAATACAATCTCATAAAGTATGCAAATGGATATTTTAGAAAGGATAGCAAATTTAATCTCCAAAGGATAGTCAAGTGCAACAATGGTGAAGACCTAGTTATGTTTCAGTCAACCCTACATATCTATCATAATGAAATGTGTGTAATGAGTTCTCACAAGTTGATTGGGGTCTTCATGGTTAGTTTTGTGGCAGTTAGAGGCCTAAAAAGGAGTTTTGGAAGTTCTAGTTGAGTTCAAGACCCCACATAGGTGCAGTATTAGTCAAGACAAGTTTTTAGCCTACAAACAATCAGTTAAGAGCAGTTCTAGGGCCTTTTTTAGGGTTTTCTCTTGTGCACGACCCAAAGGAGATTCATCATGCAAGTTGGAGGAGTTTTCAAGGAGAGAAGACAAGTAGTTCATCTTCAATTTTTCTTTTGGTCAGAAATCAAACTTCTCTTCTATAACTTCTATTCTTCTTTTCTAAGTCAGTTCTTTTCTTTCCTCTTTTGTCTTATGCAAAGAGAAGCATTGTAACTCAATTTGAGATTAATAGAGAAAAAACTTAGTTTATTTTTAGCATTTTTCAGGTATCGTACAAGTAGAAACTTCTTTTATCAATAAAAATCAGCAAGTTTTCCTTCTCAAAACTTCATGTATGAATGATATTGTGAACATTTTGAGTTAATTTTTACGATTTAAACATTAATCCTTGAGTTAGGTCTCATTTGTAATCATTTTTATGCAAGAATATGAAAAATTTATGCAGTTCATAGGCTGTGTTAGTTGTTTTTAGTGTTTGAAGCTATGAAAACACATGCTTTCCTTCAAACAAAACCTGAAACAAAACCTCCCTTTGAAACAATTTTGTATAAGTTAATCAAAACTAAGTTGTGCATGGGATTAAGTTGAGTTTTTTGAAAAAAAATGTGAGTTAGGATAGCAGGTACAAGGTCTTTTATCATTGGTGCATCACCTCCTAGGTCATATTTACATTAAATTTTAGTTTTCTATCCCTTTTCCAATCAAACCAACAAGTTTTAGGAAGTACTTCTGGGCAACCAATCCATAATCTGGAAGTTCATTCTCATCTTAGGCAACCCGTAGGCCTGATGATGTCCCCATGTTGCATAGGATTTTCGAGCTTCAAAGCTTAGCATTCAGGGTGCAATTCTTCATGACAACAATCTGTATACAAATTTTCTCTTTTATAATTTACATATAGCCAAAAGACAATATGTAGAAAATAAATAAATAAAATCTTCAAGCATTTATTACCTAGTGTGCCCATAATATCTTATTATTGATATATTTAGTCTTAGTTAGATTGGACCATGTAAATAAAAATATATAAATCATGTAAATTAAAATGTTAAGTAAATCAAATATAGATAAACCATGTAGAATAGTGGTTGGACATTGCATAGTGGCCAAAGCAAGCATGGATAGTGGTTGTGCACTGCATAGTGGAATAAACAAATTTGGATAGTGGTTGCACTACCTATTATAACATAAACCATGCATAATAGTGGTTGCACACTACATATTATAACTTAACATTATTCTACATAGCTTATGTTATAATAAATAGCTCAATTATTACATGATTTTGTAGACAAATATTAATGATATCTTTTTGTTTAGGCATTATGGTAATAAGAAAAAGGAAAAGTAAAATAATAAATTGAAGGGTAAGGACCCATTTACCAAGGGGTGTGAAAAATAATATGTAGTTGACTAAAATGATGATGACACTTCAATGACACTTCAATTAACCCACCTCACAATAACACAAACTGTAATCCTATTGATGATAGTGCAAAAATAATGGATGTTACTATCAATTCTTGTTATTGTCATGGACAAAAGATAAATCTAAAAAAACTTAAGTGGACATAAGCAGATATGGATGGTGCTATCAAAGATGTGAAGGATAATTCCTTCTCCATAAGAATAGCAACAAAAAAGTGGGGAATCCCTTCTAGTAGTTTGATATATTGGTTGTCAGGACTAACAATAACAAAAAGAAAGGCACCACCAACTATCATATCTATCGAAAAAGAGATGAAATTAGTTGACTGGTGCAAATATTTGACTTAAATTGGTCATGGTCTTAAGGTTATTAAATTGAAGTCACATGTGGCTCACATATATCAAACAAGTCCAATTCCTTTCAAGAATGATTTACCAAGTAGATCATGGTGGATGTGTTTATGAAAATATCATATAATATTGGTAATAAGGGTTGTTGAGGGTCTAGATAGGGATAGAATAGTGATACTATGACCAATTTTTTTGACATATTTCTATGACAACTTGGATAAGTTATATAATGCTAATATGTATGGGTCAACCAAGATGTGCAACTATGATGAAAACAATGTTTAAGTAGGTATAAATTATGGAATATGAGTAACTATCAAGTTAGGAAGTAGAATCATGCCACATATTTTATCTAAAACTAAATAATGGATAACAATATTATATTGTATTAATCCAAAAAGTCACAATATTTTAGGATTCTATTTTTTCAAAGAAAAAGATAACTCAAAAATTATGTTACTAATTGTGAACCAAGGGCTTGCATGGTAGCACAACCACATGCTTGGATGACTAAAGAGTTATTCTTGAATTGGATACATCATTTTTCTAGATCAATTCTAGGCGGCCTTCACCCATGAATTGACATCTCCTTATCCCTAATGGAAATGGAAACCATGTGGCTTTAACCATAATCCAAGAGGTAAGATCTCTAGGTTTATCCCATCAAATTGGGTTAAAGAAAGAGTAGAAAACTTTGGAGTGTATTTTAAAGTAAAAAAAATATTATCCATGCCTTCTCTACCTCCACTACCAAGAACTGCGGTGATTCATTCCTATGTAGATAAAACAGATTGAGAAATTACAGATTTGGAACATAATGAAGTGATACAATAAAAGGTTCTTTGAAGATATGAAAAGATTTTGAAACAACAAACAAATAGGCCTGCTATGTGGTCAAGGTTTATTAAAAAATTATAAACCTACCAATTGAAATGGTTAGAAAGAGGCATGGGGTAAGTGCAAAAAGATGGGGGGGCAAAAAGGGGTCTTAAGTGGCCACTTTTTTTCTAAAATCAGGAAATACTAACCTTGGATGAGAAATTGAGGATAGTTACACTCAAAATTTTAAGATACGACAAAAACAATGTTTGTAGTGCTCCGAGTCTACTTTCTAAAATACTAATTCTTTTTGAAAATGGTAGAGATTAAGAGGTTCAAAAAAGGGATCCACATAAATTGGTGTTGTTTTTGTCAAAAAAACATAACATAGTGTCTTTTGTGGCTCCCTCAAAAGGTTAACTTTTTTTTGATATTTTTAAAACCGCTTCAATGAAAAATTAGCTAACCACATGTAGTTTATGCTTGATTTTTCTAATAAATTTTTAATGAATATTTGATTTTTTACTAATTTTCAAAGTGGACACATCCTGAAAAATAAAATTTTGGTTGTGCCACCCTACAATTTTTGAAAACTAATCAAAAAACATTTTTTTTTGAATATGTGTAGAATGGAGTCTAGTTTATAAAAGTGTAATTTATTCAAAAATCATTTTTTTTTTTAATATGCCTCAAAGAGATGTGGTCTCATGGGCTGCATTGATTGCAGGATATGCACAAAATGGATTTTTTTGAAAAGGCTTTAGAAATTTCCAAGAAAATGCAATTGTCAGGTTTAAAGCCATATTTCACAACCTTTGCTAGCATCCTCCCTGCTAATGCTGAAATAGGAGCTTTGGAACATTATGAACATCCATCAAAGCATAAAGGATAGAGGAAATTTGTCAGATATTATAGTCACAACTACCCTACTAGACATGTAGGATTACTCACATCCTTCTCAATGGTAAAATTTGGTAAAATCAACAATAATGTAGCATAATCAATGTTTTAGATGGAACAAAAAAATAGTTTTTTTTTGGTTTCCTCACTTGAAAATGCTTGAATTATTTTTTTCCAGTAGGAGGGTGATCCCACAATAGCAGTTTATAATTTTTGGCCAAGCTGGACACTGAAATATTTTTTTAAAACTAAATCTTCACTTTCAGACACCTATAGCGACTAAACCGTGAGAAATTTGAAGATGATGCAAACTAAAGTTTCGTGAAATTTTGTCTGTAGATTCTAAATATATTTTTTCCAAAATTTTTGGAATCAGTTTGCACTTCTTTTTCCATCTCCCTCAAAAACTAGTTTTTTTTAGAAAACGACATTTTTAAAAAGTGACGCTCATCGTATAAGGCATAACTTTTTTCCATGAATGATAAAATTCTAATTCTTTCAAATTTAGATTTGTAACTTTGATATCTAGTGCTTCCACTTGGTTAGATAGTTTTTTATTGATTTTTTTTTTTAATCAAGTTTTAAAGTCATATCAATTACAATTCAGACATAGCACGACCGTATAACGCGTAAATTTTTTTGTATGTATCAATTTTTATTTTTTTTGTTGGATCAAGGACTTCAATATCTGGTGCACTCATATTTTTCAAATTTTTTTTTTGATAATCTGCTATTTTTCCATGTGTAGAACATAGAGCTTCATTTTCGGTGAAAAACCTATGTTTAATAAAACTAAAAAACAAATACATAATAAAACCAAAACATATTAAAATTATATTCGTTGGATAGCTCGTTCCGAGGACTACCTAATTCCAGTTGGGTTTGTGAAGTCTCCGCCATTTTCATCTTCAACCCGAGCTCCGAAGTGAAAAAATTTAGATTTTTTTGTGTCTGAGGGGGAGAATGAGGGACAAGGGGGGTTCAAGTGAACCCCTAGGGGTTCGCTTAAACCAGGGTTCGCTCGAACTTTGGTTCGAGTGAACCACCTTTTAATTTGCATTTTCCTTGGTTTTTTGGGCGGGAAATGGGGGGCAAGCATTTAAGTGGGTTTGCTCGAACCTGTAGGTTCGTTCGAACCCCTAAAACCAAAGTTTTTTTCCATAGGCTCATTTTTTGTGAGTTTTCCTTCCTCCATTAATTTGTAAACCATTGTTGTGGCTTCACCCAGGATACTGTAATAAACATGGCTATTACCACCCAAAAGTTGTTTGCTAGAACATAATAAACCCAATAATAATGTTAGCTGGTAGAGAAATTGGGAGGATTATTTTTACCTATCACAGTTGGAAATGCTCTGGTAAGCATGTATGCAAAATGTGGAAGCATAGAAAAGGAACATGAACTGTTTGAAAGAATGCCTCAAAGAGAGGTTATCTCATGAAATGCAGTGATTACAAGAAATGCACAAAATGGATTTTTTTAAAAAGCTTTAGAAACTTTCAAGCAAATGCAATTAGGAGGTGTAAATCCAACATCCACAACTTTTTCCAACATTCTCCCTACCTGTGCCAAAATAGGAGCATTGGAACAAGGTATGGACATCTATGAAACCATAAATAATAGAGGAATTTTATCGGATGTTGCAGATGCAACTGCCCTGGTGGACATGTATGAAAAATGTGTTATCATAGAAAAGGCACATGAACTATTTGATAAAATTCCCCAAAGAGATGTCATCTCATGGAATGCAATCATTGCAGGATATGCACAACATGGATTTTGCAAGGATGATCTCAAAAGCTTTAAATTAATGAAGCACTTTGGAACATATCCCGACATTTCCCTACCATTGCAGATATCTCTAATCTAAATTTTTTGGACCTGGATATAAATTCCCTATCTTGTTCTCTTCAACAATAATATCATAGGAAGCATTCCTTCACCTTGGGGAAATTATTTGGTCTGGAGTATTTGGACTTAGGGAATAATGTATAGTGTCTCCCTTTTATTATTTTACAGTAGAAATAAAGCACATACAAGACTAGGCATAATATCCAACACAGTCATGTCAAACCTACACTCCTAGTTTCTATTAAGAAACCACAAAAGTCACATAGATTATACAAGACATCACATGCAACAAGATGTGTTTGTTTTCATGGAATGTGATGGAAAAGTATTAAAACTCACTTGAAATCAACACGCAATCGGACAAAATAATAGATAGAATCAACTTTGTTTGAACCATTGTTCTCACAAAATGCCTCACCAATAAGCAGGACCACAAAAATGGAATTTTAAAAAGAATAAGGGATTTAAAATGTTTGATAGAATGCCTCAAACAAATGTTGCCTCATGACCTACCATAATTGCATAATATGAATTCGTTAAAAAAATTCTACAAACTTCCAAGAAAATGCAATTCATAGATGTAAAGCCAAATCTCATAAATTTTCTTAGCTTTCTACCTATGTGTGCAAAAATGGGGGCTTTGGAATAGGACCTACAAACACTTGTGGAAGAATAAAGTATGTACATTTTTTTACAGCTGGACATATGTTGCCCCCATTTCTTACTTTTGTTCAGAGTATGTGTCAACTCAAACAGTCTAGTTTTAGAAAGTCATTGCATGAGAGATTTTTGTCATTTGTTGGTGTGTTGTGTGGTTTGAAATATTTTTGCCTCTTTATTTGAACCTTTGTTGGGTGTTGCTGACACCATTGTTGATGCCACAACATTTGATAGTTAAATTAATCAAAGTTGCCAAACATTTAGACTCATCGATAATGACAAACCTAACAAGAGAATGTTATAATGATAAAATAGAAATGCCAAACAAAATAGGCCCATGCATGCACATATTAATGATAAAGGAGTTGATTATTTTCCTTATTCAAATTTTTTGCTTAAATAATATGAATAGATGCATTTCTTTGTTGAAACCTTCATTACACAAATATACCGAAAAATAGATTTTTTTTTTCCAAATTGACCTTCCACACCTCTTCGGGGTGCCCATTGCACACCAAGGTACGATAGCTATAATCCCTATATACAATTTAAATGTTCGGCTTGATGCTTCTTCCATTTGATAAACACACTGTGTGCGGATATTTCGCTTAATTACACGTGTTTTATAGCAATATAAAGTAGACGCGTAATTTCGTTATTTCTTCACCCATAACATTAGAATGGACTTTCTGTACACCCCGATATTTTCGCGTGCATATCAAACACAGACATGACAGCAGACTGTAAATTGAGGCTTTCACATTCCCTAAAGAAGTGGGTCTCGCGCGGGGTCTTTTGGTTGTATTATCCAGACATTAAAATGCACATTTGATTCTGTATTTTTATTTTTAATTAATGAATGGAATTTTGTGTTTTTTCTTTCCCTAATTGTCTGTAATCAGAATTAAAAAATTTCTGTTGTAACTGATCTGGACTGTGTTTGACCAAAAATGGGAATGGTTGCATTTACAATTCAACGCCGCCCGACAAAAACTGCTACATTATCCAATAAAATGATTTCCGCGTGTCAGACTATGCAGTTTCTGTGCAGGTTATCCGCTTCGTATTAAAGGAGGAACTTCTACACTGCTCTTCTTTGCCTTTGATCTGTTTCTCTAAATTCTGTATTCTGTTTCTCTGTCTTTACTCTTTTTCCCTAAATTCTGTACTCTGTGTACTCTGTTTCCCTAAATTCTTCACTCTCTCTCTAAATTTCTTTGCCAGAGCTTCCTTGTCAGTGAAGGAGAGACGAAATATGAGACAGGAAACAGTTTGTGTAACAGGCGCGGGAGGATTCATTGCCTTCTGGCTTGTTAAAAGGCTGTTGACCAAAGGCTATACTATTAAAGGAGCCGTCCGTAATCCTGGTCAGTATTTACAAACACATCACTAAATGTATTACTAATTCATATTTATCATTTATCTGATATTAGTTAATGTTTGATTGAAGTACAGATGATGGCAAATATAAACATCTGAGGGAGTTGGAAGGAGCGAAAAAGAGGCTGCAACTTGTCAAGGCTGATATTCTTGATTACCAAAGCTTGATCCAAGTTGTTAGAGGCTGTGATGGTGTGTTCCATATGGCTTGCCTTCTCACAGACGACCTTTTAAGTTATAGGCTTTGAATATGTATTCTCTCAAAGAAAAGAACTCATAATCCTTGTGGAACTTGCTCTAATGGCGATGGTTTGTGCAGGAACAAGTGATAGGACCAGCTGTCAAAGGAACCGCCAATGTGTTGGATGCTTGCGCTGAATGTGGAGTAAAGCGCCTAGTCATGACCTCTTCAGTGGGTACAGTTTACATGGACCCCAACAGAGATCCCCATGTCGTGGTTGATGAAAATTGCTGGAGTGATTTGGATTACTGCGTTCAAACAAAGGTACAATTTAAACATTATTAGTAGACATGATTTTTTTACAGTTTATGAAAATGAGTTGGTATGTTTTTTAAAAAACTATATAAATTTAATAATGGTAACTGCAGACATTGATAAAAAAAACTTACACAGTTTAATCAAAAACATACTATAGCTTAAACATCACTGGACTAATTCATGGGAAATTATTAGACAAATCACTCACAGATTTGGCCTTATTTAATGATGCAGAACTGGTACTGCTATGCCAAAACGGTGGCGGAAAAAGCTGCATGCACGCGGGCGGAGGAGAGGAATTTGCATAAGGTGGTAGTGAACCCATGTTTGGTTTTAGGTCCTTTGTTGCAGTCCTCCATGAACGCCAGTACTGCTCATATCATGAAATATCTAACAGGTATGCAGAAACTGGAACCTATTTCATTACCATTCATCGTTTAATAAGATTTAGAACATATCACTTAAAGTTGTCATTGAATTGTTTGATGTTTATCTAGAACAGGTAGATTAAACCAAAAATATAATGTGCAGGTTCAGCCAAAACATACGCAAACTTAACCCAGGCATATGTGGATGTGAGAGATGTGGCAGAAGCTCATATTTTAGTGTACGAAACACCTTCTGCAAGTGGGCGGTATCTGTGTGCAGAAGCAAACATGCACCGTGGAGAATTGGTGGCTCTCTTGGCCCAATTGTTCCCCCAATATCCTCTTCCTCTCATGTACTCAATTCTTATCTCTTTTTCAGATAATTTTGAATGAATTCTTTGTCCCACCAACAATGAAAATCAATCAGTTCAACTAATGCTTCTGCCCACTATCTCTGCAGGTGTTCCGACCAGAAAAATCCGAGGAAACAAGCTTACAAATTCTCTAATGAGAAGATGAGAAAACTCGGGTTTCATTTACACCAATGAAGAAGTGCCTGGCTGATACTGTTGCAGCCTGCAGAACAAGGGCTTTCTTCATTAGCTTCGCCCATAAATTTACACCCGCTTTGCTTAAAGATCAATTGGTTTCATTTTTTCGACTGGTAGGAAAGTTTCAAACCACCACACCAGGAATATATTCTCTTCAACTGGAAGTTTAGTCATGCAATTCTAATGAAGACGGAGGAAAATGTCTCCTCTTTAAAAGCTGCAAAATATAACAGCAAATGATGCGTCTGCTGCTACAGGTCCTGGTTACCACAAATGTATAAATTCTATTCATAATTTTTTATGTTAATGACTACATCAGTCATTCAATCTTTTAATAAAATCACATCTGCCATTGAAGATTTTACTTATTCACTCCTTTCGTTCCAAGTAAAGTCAGAGAATACAGAGGGTAAACCAGGAAATGGTCTTTAATGGAAAAGGGTTGTTGAGCATACATCCATTTTTGTGTGAAAAGAGGAGAAAAAGTCAAAAATGAAAAAGAGTATACGTGTGAGGCATCTTTCTAGCCAAATCTTTAACGTTGAGACAGGGAACGTTGCCAAGTTGCATGATACTTAGTGCACTCTGTAAATTTCATGTTGACTAGGTATAATATGTTACCAATTATAAACGTGATGCTCTGAAGTTTAGTGGTATGGTATTATGTTAAAAAGTGTTTTTCTTGTATTGTTTTTTATTTTTTAAAATTATTATTTATAGTATATAGGGGAGAGAGTTGAGTATGTTCTATAGTTAAAACATATTTTATAAATAGTTTTCTTGGACATGTTTTAAATAGTTGTGAGAGTATTTGTTATAATTTGATTTATTAATAGAATATATTCACACTATTGTTTGATTAAAATATCAATAAATATTTACTTTTGTGTTAATAAGTATCATGTAAATAATTCTTTTAAAATTGCTTTATATTTATCATTGATATGTCAAAATCTATGCAACTATCAATTAATCAATACCAAAAGAATACATATTTTTGGTTCATTGCATACATATGAGACAAAATACAATTCTATTCATAACGAATAAAATTTAATTATGAAAATATAACAAAACTATAATAAAATATTATGTCACAGTTTGTAAATCTTACAAGTAATTTTTCCAAACATATAGAAAAAATTGTTAAAGCACTACATACTTGCTATTTATTAGATAATATGCAAGTGTACAACTTTTGGTCCTTTGATAATTAAATATATTCCCAATTTGAAACAAATGAAAACTCTTATTTTCATGGTCATCCCATCTTTCATAAATATTGTGTAATAAATGTTCAAATTGGAGACTTTAATCATTACATATTCAATACCTATAAAATAAATATCTAGATGTGAGGCTAACCATTTGAATCAAATCAAACAATTAATACACCAAATTTTAAAAT
>VDFB02304934.1:0-20865 GCA_007258455.2 Sequoia sempervirens | reverse complement strand
GGTGGTCCCATCTAGGCTCAATCAGACAAGTGTCATCCATCGCTGTGAATGATTATGACAAGCAGCAACCAATAGCATTATTTAGTTCATTCAGCTTATCGCCTGTATAACAGATCATCCGTTAGGCACGTGGCAGCCTTTCGCTGCCTGCATGAACCTTTCTCCCATTGCTGCCAATAATTTTTGAAAATGCAACACGTGTTGAATGGGCTGAGAACCTTATCATAGCAGAGGGAACGCTCCATCAGCTGGGCATAAAAGATGTGTGGCAGCATTTCGCTGCCCGCAGTTGCTATTTCATCCCCACGTTGAAATATTTGCAAATGGTTACCACATACCAAGATGTGGGGCCCGCCAACACCTTTTAGGAATGAAAGCTTCGTGGAAGAATTTTGCAGCCCGATGAGGCCTCAAGGAAAAAAGAAACAAAAGCATCCCGTAACCGCAACACGTGGAAACACAACAGAGTTTCCCAAGATCCGAAAGGAATGTCGATACTCCGGCCGAAGAGTAGATGTAAAGCGGCAGATCAAAACTTTGATAAAAAAGTCAAGCAAACTTGACGATGCATAGGCCGATGCACACACAATTCAAAAAGATAAACCCGAAGGGAGCTGCTCAAATATTTATTTAATAGTTTGATAATCATCATTCACTTGCCTTATGACCAATTGTGAATCTCCATAAATATAAAGTTCCTTTATTTTCCATTGAATTTTCATTCTAATACCATTGATTAAAGCTTCATATTTTGCAATGTTGTTTGTGCAAGGAAAAGAAAGTCTATATGACCTTGGGATATAATCACCTTGTGGAGTGATAAAAATAATTCCAACCCTAGATCCATGTTGAGTGTGAGAGCCATTAAAATATAGATGTTACCTATTTTTAGCTACAGCTCAAAACAGGTGGAGCTGAATTGCATTCATCATAGAAAGGTGCAAAATTTCTACTAAATGTATTCATTGAATTTCAAATTTTGATTATGAAAATGTTTGTAATAGAAGAACTCATAAATTTTCATAAAAGAATATTGTTTTTATTCATATTGGAAAGACTGAAGTCCCGCACAAGCCACGAGAGTAGCCAATTTGATTTTTATAAATCAAATAATGAATACAAAAAGGAAATGTGCACAACACAACTGAAGAGAATATAGGTATAAGAGAGAAAGTGATTCATCATTGCCTGGAATGACGAATTGTTGTCACATTTGAAGTCTTCAGTTGTTGCCTCTCTGGTGTCTCCAGATTTCTTAAGCTCCCAGCTCCATAGGTTTCCTGCAAGATTGTTGAAAAGTGGTGTTAGAGCAATGAAGAATCAAGTCATTCCTTATGCCTACATTACCAACAGAGATATGCTACACATTCAATTAGGCATTCATCAAATGATTTGAACAAAATGAAAATAACATGATCAAAAGAAAACAAAATTCAATGGAAGCTTTCAGCTTCATTTATTTTTCTAATACATTTTCTTAGTGTGCAGGTACAAGTATAATCGTCATTTCAACCAACATATATGCTTATGAGTGGTGTGAAATGTGGCTCCCATGAGGGTTGAGCCCAGCTCATAAAGAAATATTTGCAAGTGCAACGGTTTCCAACTGCAAAAGCAGTCACAAAAGGACATAACTATGTTTGAGCTTCGACTTCACCATAAAGGATAATCACAATCATGAGATTTGTTTTAATCAATAACATAGTTCAATAATCACAAAAATTCCAAGAGGGTAGCAACTCCTTGACGAATGACAAATCAATGATAGGCAACCATTTTATAGAGCATTTAAAAGAATGGACTTGATAAGTCATTTATAATCACATATTGAGAATGGAGCCATAATGAACCATGACTGTGAGGATGAATAATCTTGAAAAACATATGCATAATGGATAGTGTTAAACATAGTTTCAATGACAATTGCAGCCTTATGACTAAGGGAGGATGATTGTCATAATGAAAGGAAATCATTACTACATTATACAATCAAGCACTTAGCAAACCTTCATAATAGAGTTTTGTATCTAATGAATAGTCTCCATAAGCATGTTCAAAAAGGGACAGTGATGATAAGAATGCACTCCGGTATGAAGAATGATGATGGCGACAAATCACAACAATACAAGGACAAAGAATGAGCATGAAAATATTTCATGACAACCTCTAACACTCAATGTCCTTATAGTCTAACCGAGATCTTTCAACATCATAAAATTCAGTAACATCGTACAGGGTGGCTGAAGTATCAAGATACAACAATATTGTAACTATCAAGACAAGAGCATGTCAAATTTCAAGAAAGATTGAAGGACAACCAATGCTAAGAGAAAATTAAGGATGGTCATTAATGATTGTGTAAAAGATAAAATTCATATAGAGGCTATCATATTTACAGCAAACTTTTCATATATACAAGTAAAAGCTTTAGAGTAGAAAATGAAGAAACTCGCAGCCGGTAAATTCAATGAAATACCCAGAAGAGCCATGGATCTTCATGTTTCTTTCATGAAATGAGGAGGGCAAAGAACATATGATTATTATTTTTCCATATCCGAGCTTCCAAAAGCTCCATACAGAGGCGTCTATGGTGAATCCAAACCTTAGAAGAGTTTACAACAGGAAAAAATATATGAGTTTGTGCATCAAAGCATATGGCTCAAAACCCGTGGCCCATCAAAAGAGATACAAACAGGAGGCCCAGCTTGTGTCACATATGCAAGTATATGAAACCCTTACGAATGACTAAAGCTAGCAAGTTAATTCTTCATTAAAATTCTCGTAATTTGCTCATGGAAAAACAGAATAATGATTGGTAATAAATATGGGTTTTTGATTCCATTTCAAAGTTTACAAAGTGGAGATAATTCATTGCCTTGGAGAAAACTAGGCATTCCATTTAGAATATTTTGCTTATGCATGGATTTGGGAAATTATAAATATCAATTAAATATTAAAGCTAATTATATGATTACTTTAATATTTAACATTTAATAAAAGGTGGATTAAACAAATATTAAATATTAAAATAATCGTCAAATGGTTATCTTTAATATTTAATTAAAAGATTTCCTTTTCAAACAAATCCATGCAAAATTACAAGTGAAAGCTAACTGGAGGACTTAATCGTGCAAGTTATAGAGTTTATTGGCACTTTGCTCAAGTTTTACATAAGTTTACAAAATATCTTGATCATGCGCATGGAGAGGTGGATTTTTCTAGACACTAAAATTAGTTTACTTCAATTTTGGGCCATTTTTACGAGGACTTTCTCTTTTGCTCATGAGAGCATATTGTGGAGATATTTTTGACTTCAGATCTCTTTTAGTGCCATCATCATGCATTCTAGAGCCAGTTCGAGTTGCAGTTTAGTTGTATACATTGTGACATGGAGTTCTGAGCTATTGAGACTTAGTTATGACTTTGGTGGGCCCTCTTTTCACGCTATTTTTTCCTTTGCTCATGAGAGACATTTTTGAGGTGGTTTTCACTTTCAGTGAACTACTTCTTCTACCTTCATGCACTTTAGAGTTACCTCTTTTGTATATATTGGAAAATTTTTATCTTTTTCCTCTAGTTCTTATTCTTCATCTTCTCTAGCATACCTTTTTGCAGAGAGAAAGATTTTTAACTCAACTTTTTACATTAATACAATTTTACAGCTTTACAGGTTACTTTGGTTTTTCATTTTGCAGAGTTTTTCTTTCATATTGTTTATTGAGATAGAGTTCACCTTTTCAATTTCAAATGTTTTGTAAGCTTGAATGATCTAATGCAAGTCTAATGTGTTTCATTAACGAAACCTTCAAACTTCTGTCTTATTTTTGCATACTTATACACAATTGTTGTTTGTAACAGGTCATTAATTGTGCTCAAAACTTGTTCCTTTTCCTATTTGTGAAAACTTAGTTTTCCTTAGAAGAAAGGAAATAAATACAACCTTTTAATGAATTAATAATGTGTTCAGAGAGCTCAAATTTCCCTATGTTAAATTTTTTTTCTGAAGATATAGGCTGTGATTTTTCTACAAGTTCTACCATCATTAGATGCATCACCATTGAATAGTTCAGTTTTTCTAGTTTTTGCATTAGATTAAGTCTTTTTCCCTTTTCCCATCAATTTTTTTTAAGTCCATAATAAGAGAATCATATAGGAACCAGCCTAGAATCTGGAGGTCTATCTTCACCATAGGAATACCCATAGTTTGAAGATAGTTCCCATGTTTCAACAGATTACCGAATTTAGCCATTCAAGCATTCGGGTGCAATCTAATTGACAACAATAGCTTCCACACATGTGAAGAACTAATGTTAAAAATTGTCTCATCTAAAACTTTTGAAATAAGGGAATGATCCACATCAAAAGGTGCATCTACTAATTGATTTGCAATGTTTTGTCCTTTGATAGCCTTATGATCCACATACTCTATATGACCAAAAATTAGGAAAATAGGAAAGAATAATTAACAACAACCATGCAAACTAATAAGATTCAAGCAATTCAATTCTAATCTATCAATGAAGAACAAAGTGACATGTAAGAAATTAATAAATTGAAATAACCAAAGCAATACCTTCTTACGTCAACATTGAATAACCTCCATTTTTCTTAGTAAGCTTTGTTGCTCTCAAATTTTATGTGTGGATAATTACATAAGCTCAAATGAATATGATAGCAAAATATTGAAGATTCATGGTTAGATTTCAAACGGAGATGAAGGTTGATTTTATAGAAAATGCCAAATTTGATGAATGGTCAAGATTTGAGGCGGAACTAAAAAGATCAATGGTGGAAAATTGATGAGAGGAATTGGTTGGTTAGTTAACTATTTGCATGATTTAGTTAGCTAATTGCATGATTATGTTAAGGGAATTGATTGGGAAGTTAACTCAAACTGAGTGGTAGTAGACTAAATTGATTGATGACAGAACTCGAAGAGAGTGGGAGTAAAGTGGATTAATTGAGGAGTGGACTGAAATTGATTGATTAGTGGACTGAGAGTAAGTCTCAATCAGGAGGTGAGTTGAAAATTAATAATTAATTTAATTAATTAATTATTAAGTTTCAATCAGGAGGTGAGTTGAAAATTAATAATTAATTTAATTAATTAATTATTAAGTTTCAATCAGGAGGTGAGTTGAAAATTAATAATAATTTATTTATTTATTTATGGAGAATGGATAAAGTTGGGGAATTAAAGGATAATTAAATAATTGAAATAATTACTAATTTAGGAAAGAAATAATAGATAATTAATTAATAATAATGATGATTTATTTAATTAATTTAAAAGAATAAAGATAATTGGGGTGTAATTAAATAAATGAAATTTATTTAATTAATCAAGGAGGAATAATATTAAAGTGAATTCATTAAATAATATGATATTATTTAATTAATAATAGAATGTGAAATTAGTAATAATTAAAGAATTGATAATTATTTAATCATATAGATAAGATGGGAATTAGTGTAAAATTGTCGCTTGTAGGCTAGGACAATTTTCAATGTCTATATTTTTCCCATCTTTGATACAATGCGATTTTGAACATTGTTTCAAAGAAAAATTAAGAAATTTTTGCTCACGACCTACCCTAGTGTGTTCCGGTGACAATGGAATAGTGTGGTTCCCCCTTGGGAAATTTGGAGAAAATTTTGAAAAAAAAATCAAATTTATTGACAAGCCAATTTAATGCATTTAGGTGTGATGATAGTGAAAAATTATAATTGCAGGGCATTTAGGTTAGCAATGGTAGCAATAGGGTGACATAGCCAGTGCATATAGTGCAGATTAGGGTCCCATTAGTGCATCAGAGTTCTTTATATAGGCTCTTGGTGGCAAATAATCCTCATTTGTACATAGTGCTTTTGATATTTAGAGAGGAGTGTAGTGAGATAGAGTAGAGCAGTTGCAGAGCTATGATTGGGATTCCAGAAAGCATCCATTGAGGTTGGCAAGTATAGAGCTACAAATGACTAGCCAGCTTGGGCGACGTTATATGTACCCTATTTTCTTTTTAAATTTTGTCATTTTTTGGTAGATTTTATGGTTAAAAAATAGAAACATAGATGCAGTGCAAAATTATGCATTGCATTCGTCGTCATGAATGACACATATGTAGGATTTAGTGTCACATCTATAAATGAAAGCTACAATTGTCTCATGGTGTCACAATTGTTTTGTGCACCGTAATCATTTCTAGTGTCGCAAGTGTTGTATGGCAATGCAAGTGTCGAATAAACTGATACACATGTTTTTATGAGCCGCAATTGTATTGCAAACTGTATTTATCTGAAATGATGTGTTTGATTACTTGAGAAATGCATTTGAATGTTGTTTAATTAAATGCATTTTGCATTGAAAATTTTAGATTTTTATTGGTCCAAAAGGTTTAGGAAAAGGTTACAATTGATATAATGTGTTGTTTGAACATAGGTGAGATTGCTACCACTATATACACATGAGATCCAGTCATCCTCTATGGTGTTGCAAGATAATTTAGATATGGGTGAGCAGGTCATTCTTTGCACTTAGATTATACTGCATCACTTTCATGCCATAGATTAGGGCTAATCAAGGTCTCATTACAGTACTAGTGGAGCAATGTTACTCAGAGACTAGCTCCTTTCATCTTCCTACTGGTGAGACCACAGTGACCCTAGAGGACGTATGGTGGATATTGCAAATTCTTGTTCATGGCAAGAGGGTTGCATATGATCTTGATTTTGGTTTGGCAGCCATGTAGAGGTATTTTGAGACTGATGATCTAGGGGTTGAGGAGTACAAGATCCAATAAGATACCCTAGTGGATCAATATGAGTGATTAATTGTTGTTATTTGTAGTGTTGTGGCTTGTGTCCTAATTCCAAATCATCAAGGGCATGGATTCCCTGTCAGATGGGGATGGATGCTAGAGGGAATGATGGGAGAGGGAATAGTGTATGCTTGGGGCCCTTGCATACTAGCAATGCTGTATTTTTAGCTCCATGATGTAGCTTACAAGGGAGCATGCTCCATTAGGTGCAGAGTTACACTACTACATGTGTGGGCATGTGAGCATATTACTATTGCTCGATTAGTGATCGCTAGAGATCCACCCGCAGGCCTACCATATGTTTATATTTATAGTGGTGTTGTCACCCAGAGCCATGTCAGAGATGTGGGTTATTAGAGGCATGAGATAGACATGCTTGTTGGTTTCACATGGAGGTCGTACAAGCATCATCTGACATGGGACGATGATGTCAAGTACCTTCTATTATGTAGGAAGACATGGTACTTGATTGGACGTACAGTCTAATCTCAACACATTATAGAGAGACAGTTATTAGAGTGTGTTCTTCAATAGTTTGGGGAGCACTAGGCATTCTTGTTGGTTTGGCTATGTTTTCCCAATTAGCACAAGAGGTAGGACACTGGGGTCCTATGCAAGGATAACTTTATACTTCCTGAAAAAAGAAAAAAATTATTGGCAATTTTTTTCTTTTTTTGGGGAAAAATAATTATCTCAATTGACAAATATTTTGTAATTGCTAGAAGTATGTAGAAAATCCTAGAAAATTATAATTTTTTTGAAACCAACAAAATATTTTCATTGGTGACTAAAACTTATTTTCAAACTAATAAAATATTTTCATTGGAAAATTAAACCTGTTTTGAAACAAAACAAATATTTCTAAGGGTGAATTAAACCTATTTTCAAACCAAAAATAAATAAAAATTTAGCAATTAAAACCTGTTTTCAAACCAAAATATATATTTTCATTGGCGAATTAAACTTATTTTCAAACCAATAAAAAATTTCATTGGTGAATTAAACCTATTTTCAAACCAATAAAAAAATTTCATTGGCGAATTAAACTGGTATGCCAATAAAAAATCATAACGTGGGTGGCAAAAATATCAAATGCTATATATTGTTCTATTCTAGGACAAATTTTCCACACACCCAAATTCCTTCATAAAGTCTCTAGAATGGAGACAAGTGTCAACATATTATAAGTTCTTATCAGAAGTGAGCCACTAAGCGAAGTACTATGTCTAAAGCCAGATGTCAGTGCAACTTAATGACTAGTAACTATGAGTTATATTATTTAATAAGTTAATATAAAATTAATATACTCAAAAAATTAATATAACCATTCGATGAATGTTCAATGGATGGTTGAAGTTGAATTCTAGAAGCAAATTTTTGAAACACTAGACTTGTGAATTCATACCTCTGGAATAACCCTAGAACTATTAGATTTACAAATATCAATGGTTGACCTTTTAATACTTATTAAATGGCCCCTTATAAATTTATTAAATATAATTATTTACCTTCCTAAAGTATTATGTTCCTCGAGCACTCCAGACAAGTGTCAACATTTCACATTATCTCTATGGCTTGTGAAGGCTCTGGTTTTATCATTTTCTAGCCTCATGAAACCTCGAAAACATGGTGCGTGTCCAAATTTTTCAATGGGATAATGTTTTAATTACATTATGTTGATACCTATTGTCTCGTCCATGCCCGAACCTCCTTTTTCCCAGTCACTTTAATTTGTTTAATTAAGTACATGTGTTTTGTAGAGGCCCTTCTCTTCGTAGAGCTATGAAATTTTGACATATTCTTCCTCGTGAAACAAAAAAATATTGACACACATTCTACCATGTGCTAATTCCTATCACAGAAGCTCAATCCTTCATGGAGCCGTGGTGGGACTGATTTTTTGTTGTAAAATTCTGAGATGATAACAATTGTTAGCATCACAACACTTCACGGAGAGCCCTTCCTTCACAAGGGGTATACTTTTGTCTTATTATACCTTCACAAGTCTGTGAAATGGTGACACCAGTCCGCATAACGAAAAAAAAAGGATTTCACTTTGCAAAGGAAAATTCAAATATGTGCTATGACCGTTGATCTTGGGATCAATGGCCCACATTCAAACCCGGCCAACATCTCCAACTGGTCGCACATTAGAGCATGTGAAGGAGTATTGGTAGATGGGATTGATATATGTCGAATTTAAAAGGGATAAGATAAATTGCCTATTCAATTTCACTTCATTCAAAAATGCTAAAGTAATCAAATGGAGTGCTACAAATTTCTAAAGTGAATGAGGGTTTTTTTGTTGTGAAATTAGGGTTTTTTGACATCAGGTGAAACAAGTAAGTAATTCAAACATCAAGCTATAAATTTGAAGGATTTTTTTGGGTAATGGGTGGTTATAGTCAATTCAAGGGAAAGGAAAATTAAGTTACAGTGGGTATATGTTGTTGAATTTTGGTTTGTGAAGAATTTGTTAAAACCCCAGTTTTTGTAAACCCTACACTTAAAATGGCCAAAACATCAACTGGAAAGATAAGGCCTCTGGATGAGGAGATTATTGCATTTCTCCCAAGGTTAGGAAAGAGACCAAAGGTTGGTCTAGGGTTAGGGGGCTTAATAGAAAAACTCATTGATAAGAACAATGGGTGTAGGGACCCCATTATCACAAAATAGGGGTATGCATTGTTCAAACATTCTTATAGAAAAGCTTACTCAAAGAGAACAATTTGCAATATCTAGAATTTGGGTCTAGTCAAATTAGTGGTGCCTAATGTATTTGTGAATGTGGAATTGGTCAAACAATTGGCTATGGCATATAACCCTAACACTAGGTCTTGTTCAAAATGGGTGGTCAGAGCTTGTTGCCACTAGATAGGAATCATATCTGCATAGTCTTCTAGTTGTACCCTAATGCATTGCTACCAATTGACTTGGGTGATTTGAGCAAAGAATATGAAAGAAATATGGATAACTATAGAGTAAGGTGGCTCCCACATTTTAGGCCAAGAGGGCCAAGAAAAGAGCTATTGAGGTTTATTAAGGGTGATCAAGAACCCTTTTCCTATGATATTTTTGAGCCATACTTCCAGAAGGAATATTTTTCCTTGCTTCAGGTCTTGGGAATGAACAATAAGATTCACATCCTTATCAATCTAATGGTTATGGAAAATCAAGGATGTAAATAGGCCCTATGATTTAGTAGGGTATGTGGAAAATAAATTGCATAAGCCCCTTTGTGCAATTAAGAAGGATCCATTAGGTGTCCTGTACTTCAGATATTAATCCCTTTTGATGCACTTAATTTTACATGCTAGAGTGTAAGTATGGCCACTTCAACTTCAAATCAGGCTAGTGGAAGAGAACAACAAAATAGTACCGATCCAGGAGTAGACCTATATCTGAGCTAAGGATTATAATCGGTCCAATTACTCTTCCTTTTAATAATTTTTTATAAATCCTCTAAGGGGAGGACTAGGCCTCCCCATAGATTGGGGATTATCAAAGGAGATAGAATATTTTTAAGGCCAAAGGACCTTACCCCTGAAAAAGGGATTGATCATAATTAGGGTGAGTATTTTTACTACTTAGATGCCACTGTTATCAAGGTATATGGGACTCCAATGGCACCCCATGTGCTTCCTAAGGATGTCTCATACATGATTGATTTTTTGGAGTTAATATGGAAATTGAATGAGTCTGATAAGAATCATTTTAGAAAGAATAAAAAGCATGCCATCTTCCCTAGATTAGTTGGATTCTCTGATTTTGTTTCCTTGTCAAGGGAATACATGGAACTGATTAAGGAGAAGTTTCTCCCATACAAGATGAAGATTGATAGATTCAAGAGTTTTGACCCAGAGGGCTTCATCAATAGGGAGTGAGGAATTTACAAGTTGTCTACCTATCTTCACCAGCCAGAAAACATTGAGGACCTAATCAGGAATTGCTCTTCAAAGAGCTAGGCCTCAAGAAGGAGAGAACCTTGTGGGTCGAAATCTAGATTGCAAAGAACAAGAGGAAGAGAGCAAACCCATCTTTCTAGGGGTCATTCATGCACATAAGGGATCCCATAGTCATAATGATGACTATGTTGGATAATGTCAACTAATTGTTGGCTAATATTCCACAGGTGTCTCCAAGCACACTAGGTGCTTCTTCCAAAATAGAGGTTCCAACAAGTCCCCAGCCAGTTACTCCCTTGTAGACAATTGCTCCAATGGTTGGATCTTTAGTGGATTATCCACTTGATCCAAAGGATATGAATGGGGATGCCCTCATTGTACAACAAATGCTCCCACCTCCTAGGATGTTGATTGAGAGGCCCATTAATGACATGTTGGTCATCAATTCTAAAACTGGTGGGTATGTGGTTGATGATGTTAGGGATAAGGCCTATGAGGAGTTTCTACAAGATGAAAAATTCATCACCACAAAAGAGTTTAAGGATTTTGTCCTTAAAAATAAGGGGGAGGAGTTGATATTAGCCCTCATGACAAGCAGTTTTTTGAAAGAGAGAGAAAGGAAACCATTGGAAAATTTTGGCAGAAGGTGAAGGAGGAGATGGATGCCATGACCCCTAAAAGGGGAAGAGAATTGGTGAAAAGAGCAAGGTGTTTGTTGCTGCCTAGTTGGAACTTCTCCTTAGCCATTGCATTTGATGTCATAAGAAGGCATGAAGGTGGGGACCCAATTTTTGAATTAGAAGAGCAGGCAAAAGATTTATACTTTGGTTCTAGATTCCACCCTAGGTATGAGACTTTGGCTATATGGTCAATTTTTCCTAAGACCAATAAGCCCCAAGTAATAAGAAACCCTAATGAGCTTACTAGCCATCTCATTATCAAGAGGGTTGGAGACACAATCACAACCCAAGCAACCTCCTTAATAGTTAATGTAACCCTCTTCACAGAGGTAACTATTAAGAAATTGCAAGTAGACCTTGATAAGGAAAATGCCTTAAACCATAGACTAGAGCAGAGGATCAATATAGTACAAGGGCTATTTCCCACTCCACAACAGGTAAATGAGGCACAAGATTCATTTGATAAGAATAAATTAGAGGTTGAAATAAAGGAATTGAGGGAGAAGCTGAAGCAGAGTACTACAGAGGCCGGGATAGTAAAGGAGGCATCAATGAATAAGGTCTTTTCTTTGGTAGATAACATTTTGGGGTACACGTTATCCAAGATCCTCTCCCAATTGAATAAATTTTGTGATAGTTATATAATTTTGAAGGATGCATGTTTTAGCCACAATCAAATGTGGATACGGCTTAGGTGCATGAAAATCAAGTGTTCCCAAGGAGTTGAGGTGTTGAGATTTCATATTAGCAATTCAAATTTTGATAGTAGCATGGTATCTAACATTTTGGATAAGTCAAAATTATTGGATGACATAATTAATCATCATATTAAACATAAAGATATGATAAAGAGGGAACTCAATACTTTTGAGGGCCTTGAGGAATTCTACATGCCTCCAATTTTAATTGAAGATGGGGAGGTCATGGAATTTGGGGAGTGGAAATCAATATTTTCCTATCCTCTCACTCCTATGTATATCAAGATGAATAAAGAGGGTAAAGTTTATGCTAATAAGCTCAATGCATGTCTTGATGCATGTATTTATGCTGAGGTGCATGAAAATAAAGTGGTCCCAAGGAGTTGAGGTGTTGAGATTTCATATCAGCAATTCAAATTTTGATAGTAGCATGGTATCTAACATATTGGATAAGTCAGAATTATTGGATGACATAATTAATCATCATATTAAACATAAAGATATGATAAAGAGGGAACTCAATACTTTTGAGGGCTTTGAGGAGTTCTACATGCCTCTAATTTTAATTGAAGATGGGGAGGTCATGGAACTTGGGGAGTGGAAATCAATATTTTCCTATCCTCTCACTCCTATGGATATCAAGATGAATAAAGAGGGTAAAGTTTATGCTAATAATCTCAATGCATGTCTTGATGCAATAACCAAATTGGAATACAGTTTGTTAGGTTTCCCTGACCTTGTGCAAATTTTGATTGGAGAAGACTACAATTCAGTACATTTGGAGAAAGTCAACAACTTTTTGCCACCTAGGACTAACACTTCATCTATACAGGTGGAGTACATGGAAGAATAGGATGATACAACTTGAGTTGTGTTTCAATTAGTCTCCAACAACCAAGTATAAGTGTTGCATGGGCCTATTAGATGGGGAATGTCAAAGGTGTCCTATCTGCTGCAAAGAGAAATTTTGGGGAGATCTTCTACCATATGTTGAATTTAAGGCTACTAAAGATCTCCAACCACTTTTGGGTGGTAGTTAGTTTCTTTTGAACTAAATTTTCTCCTTTATAGATATTGCACCACTTGGATTTTTGTTTTCTAGTGACTAGGCGGTTGAATGAGACCTTTTTCTTGTTGATTCCCTTGTGTCTATAAAAGAGAATTTTGGGACTCATTCAAAGGGTTCTACTTCTTAGAGTTTGCAAATATTTGTATAGGTTTTAGTTTGAATAGGTAATTCCTTTGAAACTAAGAGAGGAAATGTTGTAATTTTTCTCTGTAATAAAAAAAGATGACCTAAATACTCATTATATTGAACCAAGTGATAATATAAATTTGTCATTCTCTCCACTATTGTGCACACTACCTTTGAATTAGTATAATCAAAGATTATCTTTTGGTTCTCATTTCATATTTTGTGTTATGTATGCATGAATTATTTGCTTCTATTCAAGGAGTGGAGTAACTTTGCTTCCAGTTCATTTATCTGGGGTTGTGTTGTTATAATATGGATCTTTAAGTAGTTTGATAATATTGTTCATTTGTTATTTTATTGTTGTAAGGTAGTAAGGTGATTAGAATCCAAAGGTTGGTATGTTGTCGAATTTTGCTTTATTTCTATACTATGTGTGGATAAGGCACTGGTCAACCTAACTCTTAAAGTTTAATTCTGAGACAAAATTAGATATAAAATCTAAACAATATTTTAATTTATTGAAATTTTCATTATGTTATAATCAATCCCACACTACAAGTCATATCATTTCATATAGAGGATTCTAGAGATGATTTAGCCCATTAAATACACCTCTTACAAATTTGTGTGAAGAATTTGTTAGCAAAGGCATTAGTGTAAGTTGTTATTGTTGCATGATGTTATAGGGGAACCCACCTTGGATTTGTAGAGCCTAAAGTGTAGAGGAGACATTGTAAATCTGTCTCCTTTTCATTAGTCACTAACCCAGGGTTTTTTAGCATAAAGCTAGCTAATTTTTAGGAAAACCTAGACAATCAATTAGAAACACCAAAAAATTCCATTCACCAATATGAGATTGAGAGTTGTCTTAACTTTGAATCTAACTATGAGCTTTATAACCTTAAGCCCTCTTAAACCCTTGTGATCTTGTTATATTTTTCTATTGAATGGTTATCCAGGTTTCCTTTTAAGTTGTGTTGTTATGTCACGGCCCCATGTGTTTACCGATCCCGCATACCCTATTACCTGATAGTTCTAGTCATTGTGGAAATTATTTTATAATTCCTTCCCCATCATTTTTACCTAGGTTCTCGCATTGAAAAGCGAATTCTGCACATGTGGTATTATGGTCATCTAAGTTGCTCATATAAAAGTGGTCCCTACCTCTTTCTGCACTTCTGCACTAGTATTTTTTATGAAGAGAAAAAGGCTTGAGAAATTGTGGAAGGTGTACAAATGTCACAAGAGGAGACTAATTTTGGGGTATGAGAGAACTTCTAGAGAGTGTTGTGTATAGGCTCCACAAAATGCTAATACGTGGTGGAAGATTAAAGGATTTTGCAAGTTTGCAGGGCCATAGCAGCGTGTCCATTTCTTGGTTGTGGAACCACAGAAGGACACTATGTGACAATATTCTCACATGGGAGAATCTTATTAGAGAGAGGGGATGGTTGCATCCTTTAAAATAAAATCAAGGCTTTACTCATCACTGAGATTTGTATTTCCCTTCCAGATGGATGACCCACATTCAAAATTAATAAACAGATAGATGAATGAACTGTCATTGCATGAACAAGAAGTAATGTCAACTGTGATGGATGATGGATCATCTTTTAAGTTAATTGGCTTCATAAATTTTTGGTTCAATGTAGTTGGTCATCTCATTTTTTTGGTTTGACATAGTAGCAAAATCCATAGAGGTGTGCCTATTCCATGTCAACTTGAGCTCTAAACAATTAAAAAATAGGTATGCCCTTCTTGGAAAAAATTGCCATTATTAAAGTCTTGAAGCTCATAATCAAATCTACAAAATTTGTTACATAAGATTGTAAAATCCCAACATGATAGTGTTGAAATTTTTTTTACAATCATTCTAGAATTACAAGTTGATAAAACACCTAACCCTCTACATCTAAAAGATCCTTTGAGGATGTTATGGCCCAATTGTAAAGTTCCTCAAAATAGTCTGTGCATTTTTGTGGCCCTAATGTAGTAGGTGGGATGGTAGCCAATAATGTAGTAGGTGGGATGGTAGACAAGGCCAAAAATTGTAGAGATATTGAGTTGAAGAACTAGAATGACACAGTCACTGGGTGGGACTTATTCCTACATTGGTATGGAAAAAGAAACTACCATGCTCCTATCTCCAATGCACGGACCTATGATTTGGGGAAGCTAATTGTCCCTAATGTCTTCATAAATGTGGAACTTATTAGACACCTTTCTTTCAAATATGATGAAAATCTCAAAGTAATTAGGGCATTGGATGGAAGTGTCCTAATGGATATAACCAGGGAGTTTTTGCTAAAGTGTTTGGACTCCATGTGGCTGCAAGTAAGGTTATAGACCTTAGCTCTTTTAGACAAAAATACTGACAAGATAAAAGTAGCTTTAGGGTGCAATGGCTCCCTAGATTCAGACCAAAGGGCTACACAAGAAAGTCATTGAGAATCCCTGATAACAAATCTGAGCCTTTTGACATCAAGTCTCTTGAAGATTATTTTAGAAGAACATATTGGGCATTATGCCAAGTATTATGGGAAGATGCATAGCCAAAAATGTAGATACCTCTCATGTATATGGTTGTTGACATACAACATCATTTTATCAATAATGACTTTGACTGTGCCAGCTTTATAACCGAGGCTATTCATAATCAACTGGTGGACATTAAGAGAAATAGTAAGTAGGTGAGTTTCCAATGGTATTATCTCTTATGCCATATGCTTTTATACAAGGGGAAAGGTCATTGGAACATATCTTTACAACTAAACATGAAAGATAAAGGGGGAAACAATCTCCTAGTGTAGTGTTGGACCTCTATTTGGGAAAACCATTATAGTGATTCCAACTATGTTGTTTTTGAGAACTATTTTGTAAGGGAGGTTTTGTCAAGGTTGGGTCTACCTGGAATCAAATTGCACAAGGAAACTTTTGATCTTCTTAGGCCTAAAGATAAGAGGCCAGAGTTAGGAGTATGGCACAATTGGGGAGACTATTACCTTTATGACAACTCAATTGTTATTAGAATATATGGGTGCCCTAAAGCCCCCCATGTGCCACCTAGATTGGAATTCATAGAAATTATATGACAATTGAATGAGGTTGATTAGTTTCATTTAAGGAAACATAAGAAGGGGTCTTTTTTCCCTTATGTTATTTCCTTTTTAGATTTCACTTCAACTAGAGATAGCTTAGGGAGGCTAAAATAAATTCTTGGGAAATATAGGTTATACTAGGGAAAGGTAACGGATTTGGACCCTGAAGGTTTCCTACACCAGGTCAGGATAAGTATCAAAAGGTCTATTTTTTCCCATCATATTTATGAGAGTGAAGATTTCATAAGATACTATAAGGATGATTATGAGGTAGAAATAAGGAAAGTGAAATGGATTTCATTCATCAAGGTAGAGGATGCTAGGAAAAAGAAGCATAAGGACTATCTTGGGGAATATTCTGATATTGGTAAACCCAATTTCTAAGATTGAAGTAGTTTTGAAGAATTTTGATAGAGTTACAGGTAAGGCCCCTTCCCTAGAAGAGAAACCAGTAAAGCGACCTAGACCTGACCTTTCTACCTATAATGGAGTGAATTTGCACCCCTCACAAATTCCCCATTTGCATCCTTTCACCTTAGAAAAATTAAACCCAACGATGCTTTTCCACTTCATCCATCTCACTTTCGCCCACTTGGAAACTGTTTGTAGTGTCAGTGGGGGAATTTTTGTTGGGATGCTAGCACAGCACGCAAATGCCTGTGTGGCATGTTGTCATCTTGATAGGATTCCCACCTATGGAATCTGCAAGGGCAATACAACTTGCCATTGGTAATGCAATGTAACTTTCCTACACCTCTAGACTGGCCTCAAACAACTTCCTTCCCTCTATTTCACCTTCAAATATCTCTTTCACATTCACTTCAACTTCTATACAAATCTACACACTTCTTCTCACTTCTACACATTTCTCAAGCACACTTGCATCTACAAACTCCATTTTTCACTATTGTTGAAGCTCGAAGGCATTACTCTACCAAATTTCACTCTCGTTGTTGTGGCAACGGTTGCAATTTTAAGCTTGTGAGCTCACATCTCCCTTCATGAGCTTAAGGGCACCTTGTTTGGGAGGTGATATCCATTTCATTTAGCATTGTCATTTGATTTTGTAGCATAACATTGTTATTATCACTTGGTAGCACTTTCTTTCCATTTTTCCTTTATTGTATTTTCTATCTCATGGCTATTCTGGGTGTTTGAAACAAGGGTTTAACTATAGAAAGCCCCAAAACAACACCAACATTTTTCCCTATTCTTCTATGTGTAGGTTTTACATTCATGTGGAGCTTGCGAGAGGCTAGACCAATCGTGAGTTCAATTTTCTACCACCTTTCACTCTTGTCAACTTCTCTTTTAAGTTAAAGTATTCTTCTTTCTTTCCTAGTATTTTAGCTTCTTTATGCTTTCCATCATTATATAAAACTCTATTTATCAGATTGTAGTTAGTTCTTAGTTATGTCTTGATTGTATTATGTACGGATGCCAACGCACCATGCTATCATCCGTCTTCTGCATTGGGGTCCTCTGGAAGAGAGTTGTTGTGGTCTGAGTTTTGAAACTAGCTCATCTGGTTCCTAAACCTCTCGGGTTGATAGAAGGATAGTGGTAGGTCAATAGCCCTTCCTTTTCACTTTCTTGTAACAATAAAATTTCCTTAAACAATCCTTAGCATGAGGTAGATCAGGGTAGTTGATCGTTCTAGACCATCCATGACCTGGGGTCCTAAGCGTTCAGTTTGTCTCCTCTAAATTTTGGTGAAAGCAACATGTACTATTCTAGTTCCATTTGGTAGTGTTGAAAGACTCTTCCCTCATGTTCTAGGAGTGTTGTGGGTGTGTGTGTTGTAGGGCACCTAGCCTTACAACCCAACCTATGACCCTTAGTGGCATAGCTGGAAGATTTCCTAAGCGTTGCAAAATGAAACCTTGAGTAGGTCACTATCTAATTATGAACCCTTGGGGGATTTTGAAAAATTCCTATCTAGTGTACATAAGAGATGGATTCCTTCTTACACCTACCCATCCCATCTATGCAACCTGCAAGCGGATCCCCTACTATAAAATTCACCTCGCAGGATTTTTTGATGAATGCTAATAGAGAACCATCTCCCTTGTACATCCCCGCATGTATCAATGGGAACAATGTGATTGGCGTTCTCATTGACCCTACATGTTGGGTGAATGTAATTATATAGGAGATCATGTTAATTAAATGTTTACATTAGGATGAATATGATGAGTCTAGAAGCACTATACCTACACATGATGGGCTTTATGTCCCTCCCATCAATTGTATCACCTTGTTAGTCTTGGTTGGGCCCAAAATCATGAATGTACTTTTTATATCATCCCAAGGTCTGAATTAATCAGAGTGAAACTAGGCATTCCTTGGTTGGTTTCCATGAATGCAATTCCCTCGGTGATTCACAAGTGCCTGAAGTTCCCTTATGAGGGTTTTGTGCATGTAGTCCATGATACCAGTTACAAACCAATGATTGGGCATGGAGGCTACTCACTTGATCACTTTTGGCCTGCCCCTATTGGTTTGCTCCCTCCCAGGATAGACTTATAGCATCAAACTTATGTGAAGTAAAAGAGTGGTGGTATAACGCCAAAGGTGAGATACCCTCCTCCCTATGACATTTCACATAGAGCTTCCATGATGGCACAACATGAGGCTGCTTCTGCTACTCAAAAGAGGGAGGAGGATAAGTATGCTAAGGGATCTTCCTCCTTTTTTGTTCTATTTACCTCTTCCTCTCACCCTACTATGATGCCACCAACTTCTGCTCCTATGCATTTTCTAGGAAGTTTGATGGTGCCCACTTGGCAAAAGGCCAAGCGTCAAGCATTTGAACTTCCTATCTTACGCATGGTGGCTCGGCCCATTTTGTATGGTAAGGGGAAGGGTCCCCATGGAGAATATCCTGCATATCAGCCTTTGCAGCATCCTACTACTCCTACCTCTAAGGTAGTGAATGGGAAGAGGCCCACCGCTAAGGCATTCAAGCCTACTCCCCCCGATGTTGCACTTGCCTCTCCATCTCTTCCTCTTGTTCTTGTCTAGGATTCCCTCCCTTCATCGGAAACACTATGATGGATACTATGATGGCTAAACAAGAGTCTTCCATTACTTCTCAAGCTACAACCTCTAGCTTCTAGATCTGTAGAAACCACCTTGCACATGAGCGCAAGCATCGGAGGAAGGCTGTAGCTGTTGAGCAGGCCACCATACAGAAGAAGGGGAGCCAACAACTCCTGCCTCAACATCTTCTAATATGTCCTCCTCTTTCACCCCTTCTGCTTCTATTCCATCCACCCCATTCTTTCTTTTGGATCCCCCAACAAGCATGAACGATCCTCACCCAAAGAGGGTGTAGGTATTCATTTCTCCTTCGGCTGAGCCTCCCCTTCTAATGTCCCTTCCAAACATCTTTCCCTTTTAAAAACCCGTGGACATGCTGAACACCTTGATGGTGTCTGCTGCAATTTTCTCCTCTTCCTCCTCACCTTATACTTCATCCATGGGGATGTCACATCCTCCGATTAAGCAAAAGATGGAGGATGACCTTTCTTGCAATGGGGGTCATAAGAATGGGTCACCTTCTTTAGAGCTTGGTTCTACATTGGCTTGCGCCATCCTAGTGACAGAGGAAGCCTCCATGTCCTTAGAGTTCATCACTACTCCTGAATATTTTGGTGAGGCTAGCAATGGATCTCAGGTGCCACCTCCATCGCTCGTTGAGTTGACACATGGAACTCCTGTAAAATGCATGTTCAACTCCGTAGATGAGGTCCCGACTCTGTCGGCTATCTTTGTGAGATCATTGAAATTCACCTCATAAGAACTAAGTGGAGAAGACCTCAAGGGGCCTTCATCCTTATCTCTTGTTGTAGTAGGGTTGGAGGGTACCCCCCTTGATATTTATCCCTTGCAGGATCATTCGCCCTCCCCTTACAGTGATCTAGATTTGGAGAACAATGTCCTCTTGGTTGATGAGGACTAGGGCACACCTCTTCTTTATCTATAGATTAGATTGTGTGTGTGTTGTGTTCACCCATGCTTGTTTTATATGTTCCTAGATGGCCCTTGTCACCCTCATAGGTGCTTGGCTACAAGAGTGTTTTGTGTCATAAAAATTCCTCTATTTGTCACATCATTCTTCTCTTTGTCGTGCCTTGCATTTTGACAATTGGGGACGATGTAAAGTGTTGGGGGAATTTAGGCCTCCCTTCCATGTTGACATAAAAAAAATTTAATTTTTTTTTCACGTTCTCTTCTTCACATGGTCTGATATAATAGGGGGTTGATGATGGTTCATTTATATATTATATCTAGGAGAATTTTTCTTTCATCTTGGATTCGTAAGATAGAATCTGTACTTTCCCTTGCAAGGGAGCATTATTTCTTTCAAATTCCTTGATGAAATGAATCTTTCAAAAGGTATCCTTGATGCTAGAATCATCGGTGAAAAAGTCTATTTATTTTTGAAAATGTTGTCACTTTCAAACTGAGT
>VDFB02304933.1:0-31156 GCA_007258455.2 Sequoia sempervirens | reverse complement strand
CTCCAATGGCACCCCATGTGCTTCCTAAGGATGTCTCATACATGATTGATTTTTTGGAGTTAATATGGAAATTGAATGAGTCTGATAAGACTCATTTTAGAAAGAATAAAAAGCATGCCATCTTCCCTAGATTAGTTGGATTCTCTGATTTTGTTTCCTTGTCAAGGGAATACATGGAACTGATTAAGGAGAAGTTTCTCCCATACAAGATGAAGATTGATAGATTCAAGAGTTTTGACCCAGAGGGCTTCATCAATAGGGAGTGAGGAATTTACAAGTTGTCTACCTATCTTCACCAGCCAGAAAACATTGAGGACCTAATCAGGAATTGCTCTTCAAAGAGCTAGGCCTCAAGAAGGAGAGAACCTTGTGGGTCGAAATCTAGATTGCAAAGAACAAGAGGAAGAGAGCAAACCCATCTTTCTAGGGGTCATTCATGCAAATAAGGGATCCCATAGTCATAATGATGACTATGTTGGATAATGCCAACTAATTGTTGGCTAATATTCCACAGGTGTCTCCAAGCACACTAGGTGCTTCTTCCAAAATAGAGGTTCCAACAAGTCCCCAGCCAGTTACTCCCTTGTAGACAATTGCTCCAATGGTTGGATCTTTAGTGGATTATCCACTTGATCCAAAGGATATGAATGGGGATGCCCTCATTGTACAACAAATGCTCCCACCTCCTAGGATGTTGATTGAGAGGCCCATTAATGACATGTTGGTCATCAATTCTAAAACTGGTGGGTATGTGGTTGATGATGTTAGGGATAAGGCCTATGAGGAGTTTCTACAAGATGAAAAATTCATCACCACAAAAGAGTTTAAGGATTTTGTCCTTAAAAATAAGGGGGAGGAGTTGATATTAGCCCTCATGACAAGCAGTTTTTTGAAAGAGAGAGAAAGGAAACCATTGGAAAATTTTGGCAGAAGGTGAAGGAGGAGATGGATGCCATGACCCCTAAAAGGGGAAGAGAATTGGTGAAAAGAGCAAGGTGTTTGTTGCTGCCTAGTTGGAACTTCTCCTTAGCCATTGCATTTGATGTCATAAGAAGGCATGAAGGTGGGGACCCAATTTTTGAATTAGAAGAGCAGGCAAAAGATTTATACTTTGGTTCTAGATTCCACCCTAGGTATGAGACTTTGGCTATATGGTCAATTTTTCCTAAGACCAATAAGCCCCAAGTAATAAGAAACCCTAATGAGCTTACTAGCCATCTCATTATCAAGAGGGTTGGAGACACAATCACAACCCAAGCAACCTCCTTAATAGTTAATGTAACCCTCTTCACAGAGGTAACTATTAAGAAATTGCAAGTAGACCTTGATAAGGAAAATGCCTTAAACCATAGACTAGAGCAGAGGATCAATATAGTACAAGGGCTATTTCCCACTCCACAACAGGTAAATGAGGCACAAGATTCATTTGATAAGAATAAATTAGAGGTTGAAATAAAGGAATTGAGGGAGAAGCTGAAGCAGAGTACTACAGAGGCCGGGATAGTAAAGGAGGCATCAATGAATAAGGTCTTTTCTTTGGTAGATAACATTTTGGGGTACACGTTATCCAAGATCCTCTCCCAATTGAATAAAGTTTTGGATAGTTATATAATTTTGAAGGATGCATGTTCTAGCCACAATCAGATGTGAATGCGGCTAAGGTGCATGAAAATCAAGTGGTCCCAAGGAGTTGAGGTGTTGAGATTTCATATCAGCAATTCAAATTTTGATAGTAGCATGGTATCTAACATATTGGATAAGTCAGAATTATTGGATGACATAATTAATCATCATATTAAACATAAAGATATGATAAAGAGGGAACTCAATACTTTTGAGGGCTTTGAGGAGTTCTACATGCCTCTAATTTTAATTGAAGATGGGGAGGTCATGGAACTTGGGGAGTGGAAATCAATATTTTCCTATCCTCTCACTCCTATGGATATCAAGATGAATAAAGAGGGTAAAGTTTATGCTAATAATCTCAATGCATGTCTTGATGCAATAACCAAATTGGAATACAGTTTGTTAGGTTTCCCTGACCTTGTGCAAATTTTGATTGGAGAAGACTACAATTCAGTACATTTGGAGAAAGTCAACAACTTTTTGCCACCTAGGACTAACACTTCATCTATACAGGTGGAGTACATGGAAGAATAGGATGATACAACTTGAGTTGTGTTTCAATTAGTCTCCAACAACCAAGTATAAGTGTTGCATGGGCCTATTAGATGGGGAATGTCAAAGGTGTCCTATCTGCTGCAAAGAGAAATTTTGGGGAGATCTTCTACCATATGTTGAATTTAAGGCTACTAAAGATCTCCAACCACTTTTGGGTGGTAGTTAGTTTCTTTTGAACTAAATTTTCTCCTTTATAGATATTGCACCACTTGGATTTTTGTTTTCTAGTGACTAGGCGGTTGAATGAGACCTTTTTCTTGTTGATTCCCTTGTGTCTATAAAAGAGAATTTTGGGACTCATTCAAAGGGTTCTACTTCTTAGAGTTTGCAAATATTTGTATAGGTTTTAGTTTGAATAGGTAATTCCTTTGAAACTAAGAGAGGAAATGTTGTAATTTTTCTCTGTAATAAAAAAAGATGACCTAAATACTCATTATATTGAACCAAGTGATAATATAAATTTGTCATTCTCTCCACTATTGTGCACACTACCTTTGAATTAGTATAATCAAAGATTATCTTTTGGTTCTCATTTCATATTTTGTGTTATGTATGCATGAATTATTTGCTTCTATTCAAGGAGTGGAGTAACTTTGCTTCCAGTTCATTTATCTGGGGTTGTGTTGTTATAATATGGATCTTTAAGTAGTTTGATAATATTGTTCATTTGTTATTTTATTGTTGTAAGGTAGTAAGGTGATTAGAATCCAAAGGTTGGTATGTTGTCGAATTTTGCTTTATTTCTATACTATGTGTGGATAAGGCACTGGTCAACCTAACTCTTAAAGTTTAATTCTGAGACAAAATTAGATATAAAATCTAAACAATATTTTAATTTATTGAAATTTTCATTATGTTATAATCAATCCCACACTACAAGTCATATCATTTCATATAGAGGATTCTAGAGATGATTTAGCCCATTAAATACACCTCTTACAAATTTGTGTGAAGAATTTGTTAGCAAAGGCATTAGTGTAAGTTGTTATTGTTGCATGATGTTATAGGGGAACCCACCTTGGATTTGTAGAGCCTAAAGTGTAGAGGAGACATTGTAAATCTGTCTCCTTTTCATTAGTCACTAACCCAGGGTTTTTTAGCATAAAGCTAGCTAATTTTTAGGAAAACCTAGACAATCAATTAGAAACACCAAAAAATTCCATTCACCAATATGAGATTGAGAGTTGTCTTAACTTTGAATCTAACTATGAGCTTTATAACCTTAAGCCCTCTTAAACCCTTGTGATCTTGTTATATTTTTCTATTGAATGGTTATCCAGGTTTCCTTTTAAGTTGTGTTGTTATGTCACGGCCCCATGTGTTTACCGATCCCGCATACCCTATTACCTGATAGTTCTAGTCATTGTGGAAATTATTTTATAATTCCTTCCCCATCATTTTTACCTAGGTTCTCGCATTGAAAAGCGAATTCTGCACATGTGGTATTATGGTCATCTAAGTTGCTCATATAAAAGTGGTCCCTACCTCTTTCTGCACTTCTGCACTAGTATTTTTTATGAAGAGAAAAAGGCTTGAGAAATTGTGGAAGGTGTACAAATGTCACAAGAGGAGACTAATTTTGGGGTATGAGAGAACTTCTAGAGAGTGTTGTGTATAGGCTCCACAAAATGCTAATACGTGGTGGAAGATTAAAGGATTTTGCAAGTTTGCAGGGCCATAGCAGCGTGTCCATTTCTTGGTTGTGGAACCACAGAAGGACACTATGTGACAATATTCTCACATGGGAGAATCTTATTAGAGAGAGGGGATGGTTGCATCCTTTAAAATAAAATCAAGGCTTTACTCATCACTGAGATTTGTATTTCCCTTCCAGATGGATGACCCACATTCAAAATTAATAAACAGATAGATGAATGAACTGTCATTGCATGAACAAGAAGTAATGTCAACTGTGATGGATGATGGATCATCTTTTAAGTTAATTGGCTTCATAAATTTTTGGTTCAATGTAGTTGGTCATCTCATTTTTTTGGTTTGACATAGTAGCAAAATCCATAGAGGTGTGCCTATTCCATGTCAACTTGAGCTCTAAACAATTAAAAAATAGGTATGCCCTTCTTGGAAAAAATTGCCATTATTAAAGTCTTGAAGCTCATAATCAAATCTACAAAATTTGTTACATAAGATTGTAAAATCCCAACATGATAGTGTTGAAATTTTTTTTACAATCATTCTAGAATTACAAGTTGATAAAACACCTAACCCTCTACATCTAAAAGATCCTTTGAGGATGTTATGGCCCAATTGTAAAGTTCCTCAAAATAGTCTGTGCATTTTTGTGGCCCTAATGTAGTAGGTGGGATGGTAGCCAATAATGTAGTAGGTGGGATGGTAGACAAGGCCAAAAATTGTAGAGATATTGAGTTGAAGAACTAGAATGACACAGTCACTGGGTGGGACTTATTCCTACATTGGTATGGAAAAAGAAACTACCATGCTCCTATCTCCAATGCACGGACCTATGATTTGGGGAAGCTAATTGTCCCTAATGTCTTCATAAATGTGGAACTTATTAGACACCTTTCTTTCAAATATGATGAAAATCTCAAAGTAATTAGGGCATTGGATGGAAGTGTCCTAATGGATATAACCAGGGAGTTTTTGCTAAAGTGTTTGGACTCCATGTGGCTGCAAGTAAGGTTATAGACCTTAGCTCTTTTAGACAAAAATACTGACAAGATAAAAGTAGCTTTAGGGTGCAATGGCTCCCTAGATTCAGACCAAAGGGCTACACAAGAAAGTCATTGAGAATCCCTGATAACAAATCTGAGCCTTTTGACATCAAGTCTCTTGAAGATTATTTTAGAAGAACATATTGGGCATTATGCCAAGTATTATGGGAAGATGCATAGCCAAAAATGTAGATACCTCTCATGTATATGGTTGTTGACATACAACATCATTTTATCAATAATGACTTTGACTGTGCCAGCTTTATAACCGAGGCTATTCATAATCAACTGGTGGACATTAAGAGAAATAGTAAGTAGGTGAGTTTCCAATGGTATTATCTCTTATGCCATATGCTTTTATACAAGGGGAAAGGTCATTGGAACATATCTTTACAACTAAACATGAAAGATAAAGGGGGAAACAATCTCCTAGTGTAGTGTTGGACCTCTATTTGGGAAAACCATTATAGTGATTCCAACTATGTTGTTTTTGAGAACTATTTTGTAAGGGAGGTTTTGTCAAGGTTGGGTCTACCTGGAATCAAATTGCACAAGGAAACTTTTGATCTTCTTAGGCCTAAAGATAAGAGGCCAGAGTTAGGAGTATGGCACAATTGGGGAGACTATTACCTTTATGACAACTCAATTGTTATTAGAATATATGGGTGCCCTAAAGCCCCCCATGTGCCACCTAGATTGGAATTCATAGAAATTATATGACAATTGAATGAGGTTGATTAGTTTCATTTAAGGAAACATAAGAAGGGGTCTTTTTTCCCTTATGTTATTTCCTTTTTAGATTTCACTTCAACTAGAGATAGCTTAGGGAGGCTAAAATAAATTCTTGGGAAATATAGGTTATACTAGGGAAAGGTAACGGATTTGGACCCTGAAGGTTTCCTACACCAGGTCAGGATAAGTATCAAAAGGTCTATTTTTTCCCATCATATTTATGAGAGTGAAGATTTCATAAGATACTATAAGGATGATTATGAGGTAGAAATAAGGAAAGTGAAATGGATTTCATTCATCAAGGTAGAGGATGCTAGGAAAAAGAAGCATAAGGACTATCTTGGGGAATATTCTGATATTGGTAAACCCAATTTCTAAGATTGAAGTAGTTTTGAAGAATTTTGATAGAGTTACAGGTAAGGCCCCTTCCCTAGAAGAGAAACCAGTAAAGCGACCTAGACCTGACCTTTCTACCTATAATGGAGTGAATTTGCACCCCTCACAAATTCCCCATTTGCATCCTTTCACCTTAGAAAAATTAAACCCAACGATGCTTTTCCACTTCATCCATCTCACTTTCGCCCACTTGGAAACTGTTTGTAGTGTCAGTGGGGGAATTTTTGTTGGGATGCTAGCACAGCACGCAAATGCCTGTGTGGCATGTTGTCATCTTGATAGGATTCCCACCTATGGAATCTGCAAGGGCAATACAACTTGCCATTGGTAATGCAATGTAACTTTCCTACACCTCTAGACTGGCCTCAAACAACTTCCTTCCCTCTATTTCACCTTCAAATATCTCTTTCACATTCACTTCAACTTCTATACAAATCTACACACTTCTTCTCACTTCTACACATTTCTCAAGCACACTTGCATCTACAAACTCCATTTTTCACTATTGTTGAAGCTCGAAGGCATTACTCTACCAAATTTCACTCTCGTTGTTGTGGCAACGGTTGCAATTTTAAGCTTGTGAGCTCACATCTCCCTTCATGAGCTTAAGGGCACCTTGTTTGGGAGGTGATATCCATTTCATTTAGCATTGTCATTTGATTTTGTAGCATAACATTGTTATTATCACTTGGTAGCACTTTCTTTCCATTTTTCCTTTATTGTATTTTCTATCTCATGGCTATTCTGGGTGTTTGAAACAAGGGTTTAACTATAGAAAGCCCCAAAACAACACCAACATTTTTCCCTATTCTTCTATGTGTAGGTTTTACATTCATGTGGAGCTTGCGAGAGGCTAGACCAATCGTGAGTTCAATTTTCTACCACCTTTCACTCTTGTCAACTTCTCTTTTAAGTTAAAGTATTCTTCTTTCTTTCCTAGTATTTTAGCTTCTTTATGCTTTCCATCATTATATAAAACTCTATTTATCAGATTGTAGTTAGTTCTTAGTTATGTCTTGATTGTATTATGTACGGATGCCAACGCACCATGCTATCATCCGTCTTCTGCATTGGGGTCCTCTGGAAGAGAGTTGTTGTGGTCTGAGTTTTGAAACTAGCTCATCTGGTTCCTAAACCTCTCGGGTTGATAGAAGGATAGTGGTAGGTCAATAGCCCTTCCTTTTCACTTTCTTGTAACAATAAAATTTCCTTAAACAATCCTTAGCATGAGGTAGATCAGGGTAGTTGATCGTTCTAGACCATCCATGACCTGGGGTCCTAAGCGTTCAGTTTGTCTCCTCTAAATTTTGGTGAAAGCAACATGTACTATTCTAGTTCCATTTGGTAGTGTTGAAAGACTCTTCCCTCATGTTCTAGGAGTGTTGTGGGTGTGTGTGTTGTAGGGCACCTAGCCTTACAACCCAACCTATGACCCTTAGTGGCATAGCTGGAAGATTTCCTAAGCGTTGCAAAATGAAACCTTGAGTAGGTCACTATCTAATTATGAACCCTTGGGGGATTTTGAAAAATTCCTATCTAGTGTACATAAGAGATGGATTCCTTCTTACACCTACCCATCCCATCTATGCAACCTGCAAGCGGATCCCCTACTATAAAATTCACCTCGCAGGATTTTTTGATGAATGCTAATAGAGAACCATCTCCCTTGTACATCCCCGCATGTATCAATGGGAACAATGTGATTGGCGTTCTCATTGACCCTACATGTTGGGTGAATGTAATTATATAGGAGATCATGTTAATTAAATGTTTACATTAGGATGAATATGATGAGTCTAGAAGCACTATACCTACACATGATGGGCTTTATGTCCCTCCCATCAATTGTATCACCTTGTTAGTCTTGGTTGGGCCCAAAATCATGAATGTACTTTTTATATCATCCCAAGGTCTGAATTAATCAGAGTGAAACTAGGCATTCCTTGGTTGGTTTCCATGAATGCAATTCCCTCGGTGATTCACAAGTGCCTGAAGTTCCCTTATGAGGGTTTTGTGCATGTAGTCCATGATACCAGTTACAAACCAATGATTGGGCATGGAGGCTACTCACTTGATCACTTTTGGCCCGCCCCTATTGGTTTTCTCCCTCCCAAGATAGACCTATTGCATCAAACTTATGTGAAGTAAAAGAGTGGTGGTATAATGCCAAAGGTGAGATACCCTCCTCCCTATGACATTTCACATAGAGCTTCCATGATGGCACAACATGAGGCTACTTCTGCTACTCGAAAGAGGGAGGAGGATAAGTATGCTCAGGGATCTTCCTCCTCTTTTGTTCTTCTTACCTCTTCCTCTCACCCTACTATGATGCCACCAACTTCCGCTCCTATGCATTTTCTAGGAAGTTTGATGGTGCCCGCTTGGCAAAAGGCCAAGCGTCAAGCATTTGAACTTCCTATCTTACCCACGGTGGCTCGGCCCATTTTGTATGGTAAGGGGAAGGGTCCCCATGGAGAATATCCTACATATTAGCCTTTGCAACATCCTACTACTCCTACCTCTAAGGTAGTGAATGGGAAGAGGCCCACCGCTAAGGCATTCAAGCCTACTCCCCCCGATGTTGCATCTGCCTCTCCATCTCTTCCTCTTGTTCTTGTCCAGGATTCCCTCCCTTCATCAGAAACACTATGATGGATACTATGATGGCTGAACAAGATTCTTCCATTACTTCTCAAGCTACAACCTCTAGCTTATGGATCCATAGAAACCACCTTGCACATGAGCGCAAGCATCGGAGGAAGGCTGAAGCTGTTGAGCAGGCCACCATACAGAAGAAGGGGAGCCAACAACTCCTGCCTCGACATCTTCTACTATGTCCTTCTCTTTCACCCCTTCTACTTCTATTCCCTCCACCCCATTCTTTCTTTTGGCTCCCCCAACAAGCATGAACGATCCTCACCCAAAGAGGGTGCAGGTATTCATTTCTCCTTCGACTAAGCCTCCCCTTCTGATGTCCCTTCCAAACATCCTTCCCTTTTAAAAACCCATGGACATGCTGAACACCTTGATGGTGTCAGCTGGAATTTTCTCCTCTTCCTCCTCACCTTATACTTCATCCATGGGGATGTCACATCCTCTAATAAAGAAAAAGATGGAGGATGACCCTGCTTGCAATGGGGGTCATAAGAATGGGTCACCTTCTTCAGAGGTTGGTTCTACATTGGCTTACGCCATCCTAGTGATGGAGGAAGCCTCGATGTCCTTAGAGTTCATCACTACTCCTGAATATTTTGGTGAGGCTAGCAATGGATCTCAGGTGCCACCTCCATCGCTCGTTGAGTTGACACATGGAACTCCTGTAAAATGCATGTTCAACTCCGTAGATGAGGTCCCGACTCTGTCGGCTATCTTTGTGAGATCATTGAAATTCACCTCATAAGAACTAAGTGGAGAAGACCTCAAGGGGCCTTCATCCTTATCTCTTGTTGTAGTAGGGTTGGAGGGTACCCCCCTTGATATTTATCCCTTGCAGGATCATTCGCCCTCCCCTTACAGTGATCTAGATTTGGAGAACAATGTCCTCTTGGTTGATGAGGACTAGGGCACACCTCTTCTTTATCTATAGATTAGATTGTGTGTGTGTTGTGTTCACCCATGCTTGTTTTATATGTTCCTAGATGGCCCTTGTCACCCTCATAGGTGCTTGGCTACAAGAGTGTTTTGTGTCATAAAAATTCCTCTATTTGTCACATCATTCTTCTCTTTGTCGTGCCTTGCATTTTGACAATTGGGGACGATGTAAAGTGTTGGGGGAATTTAGGCCTCCCTTCCATGTTGACATAAAAAAAATTTAATTTTTTTTTCACGTTCTCTTCTTCACATGGTCTGATATAATAGGGGGTTGATGATGGTTCATTTATATATTATATCTAGGAGAATTTTTCTTTCATCTTGGATTCGTAAGATAGAATCTGTACTTTCCCTTGCAAGGGAGCATTATTTCTTTCAAATTCCTTGATGAAATGAATCTTTCAAAAGGTATCCTTGATGCTAGAATCATCGGTGAAAAAGTCTATTTATTTTTGAAAATGTTGTCACTTTCAAACTGAGTGTCCCTTGAGCAGACCCCTTTTCTTTTGAAGGGTTCCCGAGGGACCCCTTTGAAAGCTCTTCCTTCAGTTGTTGACTGTTTGCATGATTGTCTGTCTATTTTCCTACATGGATTCCTTTTGTTATTTAACATGTTTTCTTTGCAGATTAACATGTTGCTTTGCAGGTGCGCCTGTGAAGCTACTTTTCAATCAACCTTGCAGGACCGAGTACTTGTAAGGCCCCATCAGACTCTATGGAGCCTCTTACATCTAGCTTCCTTCAAGACTGAGAACCTAGGGGCACCTCCTTTGCAAGTCTGAGGACCTGTAAAGTGCTTACATCATGTGAGATATCTTTGTTCTCCATAGGTCTACAGATCTGTGGCACATTTTGTTCAACTCTCCTTGGATTCGAGGACTTGTGGATCCATCGCTTCTTCCTGTGCTTCCAAGTGAGTCAGATTATGCTCTACTTCCTCGATGGTTCAGGTATACATTTCTAAACTCTTTTGATCTACTTTACCTCACATCTGGTAGCACATATGCTCGTTAAAGTGGGGGAAAAATCTAATGGAGTGAATTTGCATCCCCTCACCTTAGAAAACTTAAACCCAATGATGCTTTTCCACTTCATGCATCCTTCTTCCACCCACTTAGCAGTTGTTTGCAGTGTTGGTGGGGGAATTTTTGTTGGGGATGCTAGCACAACATGTAGATGTCTATGTGGCGTGTTGTTGTCCTGATAGGATTCTAGCCTCTGGAATTTGCAAGGGTGTTACAACTCACCATTAGTGATGCATTGTAACATTCTTGCGCCTCTTGATCAACCTCAAACAGCTTCCTTCCCTCCATTTCACCTTCAAAAGTCTATCTTTCACATTCATTTCAACTTCTACACACTTCTTCTCACTTCTACACATTTCTCAATCACACTCACTGCTACACACTCCATTTTTCACCATTTTGAAGCTCAAAGGCATTACTTTGTTGTATTTCATTCTTGTTGTTGCGAAAATGGTTGCACTTTCAAGCTTGCAATCTCGTATCTCCCTTCATGTGATTGAGGGAACCTTGTGTAGGAGGTGATATCCATTTCATTTAGCATTTCCATTTGATTTCATAGTATAACATTGTTATTATTACTTGGTAGCACTTTCTTTCCATATTTCATTTATCACATTTTCTATCTCATGGCTATTCTAGTTGTCCATGGAGGTGGGAACACCGAAACAGGGGTTTGACTACAGCAAGCCCTGAAATAACTCCAACATTTTTCCTTGTTCTGCTGTGTGTAGGTTTTGCATTCATGTGGAGCTTGTGGGAGGCTAGACCAATCGCGAGTTCAATTTTCTACTACCTTTCACTCTTGTCAACTTCTCTTTTTAAGTTAAAGTATTCTTCTTGCTTTCCCAGTATTTTATCTTCTTTATGCTTTCTATCGTTATATAAAACTCTATTTATCAAATAGTAGTTAGTTCTCTATTAAGTATTGACTATATTTCATACTCTTTATCCATATAGATTCCAGTGCTTGACCGAGATGCTAGTGCGTCACACTATCATCTATCTTTTGCGATGGGGTCCTCTAGCAGAGAGCTACTAGGGTATCAATTTCGACTCAAGAATTAGTTCATCTAGTTTGCTAAATTATGCAAAGCATGGTGGGATTCAAAGTTCTTCAAAGACACAAACACTAATTTTTGAAAGATCACTTAAACATTTACAAACTCTCTTCAATGAAAAATGGTTATAAAGGCCACAAAAAACCACTAAAAAGTGGTTTCAAGACACCAAAATCTTGCTGCACCGTTACCACACCTTAAACATCATAATATTGACTGAATTAATCCAAATAAACTCCTTTTGAATGTTGTTTCTTCCATTTTCCAAACACTCACACCCAAAAGGCTTAATTGCTTGAAGGAGCCCAAATAACAAAATTGGGTGTATCTTTTAAACCAAATTGAATCTCCAAAGAAAATAAAAATTCAAGAACCCATTTCGGCCTTCTTAAACATACTTCAAACTCAAATGGGGTTGTTTTGGAAAGAATGCCCTTAAAAATGATTGTCCCATTTTCAAGGAGGCCTAATTCAACTAGTTTAGACAGGGGTTTATTGGATTTACAAACTCTAGACCCTAAACCACTTAACCAATGCCTCAAACACATTGAGTAAGGTCTGAAAAATCCTTCTAAACTATCTCCAACCCTTTAACATTGCATTTGTATCAAATCCCAACTTGTAGCTATGCATTCATGCTAAAAAATGATAAAAAATCACTAGGGCAACAACAAAACTCATGTAACTTGACTACCCCTACACTTGAAAACACAACCAACATTGAAAAAAAACCTAAACTAACCCATTCCACTAATTTAAAAAGGTCTGCATCGTTGGAATGGTTGTTTATTCCCTTTTAGACTCTCAAAACGCTTAAAATGATGGTTTCTAGACTGCCCTCAAAAAAATGACTCTAAAAGGCTTGAAACTCAATGAAATTTTCTCAAACTTGGTTTGTTTGAAATTTAACTCAAATATTTATCAAACCCAATAAAAAAAAATCTTAAAATTATTGTAATGACTAATAGAACACCTAAGAACAACAAGAAAAATGTTAAATCTGCAAAAACAGGGTACTTTTATTCAAAATCTCTTCAAGATACAATGTTCTCTCTTTTTCCACACCTTCACAAGGATTTTTAAAGATTTTGACAATAGCTATCTTTTCTTCCCCTTTATTTACAACTGACCAACAACCTTCCCCTTACAAAATGACTCTTCAACTTCTTACATTTTTTTGCATTTTGCATTTTTTTGACAACAATTCCAAGATTTGCATTATTTGACAACTTAACTATAAGACCTCCTAGAAAACTAATCAAATGCTTCAAATAAATTAAAATAGTCCCAAATATGACCTTATTACAATTAAAACATAATGAAGACTCAAATTTTACAAGATGGCCTCATGGAGGCATAAAGTTCACATGGTGCCCTACACCATACACTCGGCTTGAAAAGACCTCAAGTCCCTTTGAGGATTGAGTTGCATCAAAAATTGCTTCTTCACACCTACAAAAATTATTTTATCAACCTTGTTATGAACTTGTTTCTTCCCGACCTTTGCTGCATGCCTGAACTCACCTAGTTGTTCTTGCCAAACACCTTGAATCACCTTACCTTTTCCCTTCATTTCTTCTTTCAGTTTCTCTACCTCTAATACCTCTTTGTTCTCAAGTTTATACACCTTTGTACTACTACTTTAGCATTGCCATGATTCGAAATGACTGCATTCTTCATGTTATTTTCCTCAAACACCTTCTCCCCAACTTAATCTTTGTTGGAGGATAGTGAACACAGACCTCATCCTTGTCTATAACCAACACACTTTCTTACTCTCCTTCTTGCAGCTTTAAGATGGATCAAGCACCTACAACCAACAACTTAACAAACCACCAGATCAACCAGCTTTGATACCAATTGATGTAGAGCATCTACAAACTTCAAGGGTTTTTAAAACCCAAAACACAAACTTTGAAAAGGTCAACCAATCATTCATCAAAAACTCACTTCTTTGCAACTTGATTCCACATTGCTAAAAGGCACCAAATCATCAAATCATGCTTCTAAACTCTTACCAAACCCAAGTAATCTTAACCATCATTATTTTGACTGAATCAAAGCAAAAACACTCTCTTATAACTCAGACTCATCAATTTCTCCATTATTTACACCACAAAGACTTATTTGCTAGTAGTAGTCCATGTTGACAAAAATGGGTAAAACCCTTAAACCAAATGGAAAATCTACTGACAACATACTTTTTCAAGAACCCATTTAGCCTATTTAAACATACTTCAATATCAAGCACTATTTTTTTGGAAAGGATAACAAAAAAATTGACTATCCACAACAAAATAGGCTCAATTAAGCCTAAATAACAAAGCATGTACCAACAAACTTACTCCAAAACCTTAAATAACTATAAAAAATCCCTTATCACGCACTTAAACCATAGATTCAACAACCTTTGAATATTGAAAGTCTCTTTATTACACCAAAAAGTAAAACCCTCATTCTAGGCCACCTTTAACTAAGTAAACATGGGTTTATTGGTTCTCAGTCTTCCAAACCTCTTTCCTCTTAACCATTTCTTCAAACATGCTTGAATATGTCTACACATTCTCTAGAAACCAACTTCCATCCTCCTTGAATGCATTCACAATAGATTATACCTTGGAGCCATCAATTTTCATGAAAAAACTTAGAATTTTCAATGAGGGCAGCAACTTAACTTTGCAACAAGACTTCCCTACACCTGCACACACACTCAAAATGAAAAAAAAAAACCTAATTTAACCCATTCCACCAATTCACAAATCCAAAATCGGTGGAATGGTTAATAAACTCAATTTAGACTCTAAAAACCCTTGATTTGAGGGTTCCAAATAGTTTATAGTCAAAATACTCTTAAATCCTCAAAATTTGATGAAAAGACCTCAAATATCTTTCAAAAGGAAGCTAACTCAAATATCTAAGAAAACAAATCAAAATTTACAGCCTTGGAGTATAGTACAGTCCATACAGTGCTTGTAAATCACTAAGAAAACACTATTTTAGCAGCACAGGGTACTTTTATTCCAAAATTTGTTTCAAAATACAATCTCTAATGCTTTTCTCACCCTTACAATGCTCTTATATGGATGTTAAATCAATTAATACAAATTCCCCTTCAACTTCCAACAACCAAAGCTTCCCTTTTCACAAATGACTTCATCTTCTTGCATTTTGTGCATTTTTGCATTGTTGACAACTGATGAGGTAAAAATAACCTCATCATAATAACATAATAAAGGCCTATTCCATATATGAAAAATTCCTATCCTCTGCCAATTAATTAAACTTTAGGAGAAATAATTGCTTGTCTTTTAAGGAGAAATTGTACAAACTTTATTTCTTATGATTTATTGAAGTATTTTGCCAATACAAATTTAATGGGTTGTTTTAAGTATTTTGTAGGATAATAATCTATCATCGAGTTGCAGTTAGAAGCATTCATCTAGCATGTTCTCCAGAACAAGTTGAAGGCACACACTGGAAACATGCTCTAGAACTTTAGGCTGATGGACCGAAGATATAGTTGCTTTTAAGTCTCAATTTATGTTATGTTTTTAAGTCAAAAACTTCATGGCTCAACTTGAGCCTCTTTAATACTTATGTAATGGATTTTACAGACATAAAAGTTGTTTGTAAATCTGTTATAGACTTTTTCAATGGTTATCTATACCATCTGAAATATAGGATTTAGTTAGAAGTTTTCTATTAAATATGTAATCTCGAGAAGAAAAATATAGCACACGAAATAGTAATGTTATGCTATCAACTTGTTTTCTAAGTTTATGAATAAAGAGATTATTATGTAAAAACTTCTAAGTTGTGAGTGGATGAAAATTATGCTTAATGAAAGAGTTTATGAATCAATTGTGTATGTGATCTGAGGACGAATGTAATAACCCATGAGCTGGCCACTCGAGGGAAGATAGCTTAAATAGATAAGTACTTTTCTTTATGTTACTTTTACTGCATGAACAGTCATTCTAGAGGGAATTATTGGGTTTATCATTGTGGTGTCTAAAGTTTTGAAGCACTTGTTGTCTTTCACTTTCGTAGTTTCTTGTTGTTAACTGTTAGAATCTTTACTGTTAAAGAAGATGTTTTATTCTAGATTGTTTACAAGTTTTTCTGCTTTCGTATTTACTAGCTCTTTAATTTAACCGTTTTTGTACTTTCTAATTTAGTTATCATGTTTTCTAAGTTAGTTTTCCTATGCTTTTTAGTTTAAATATTTCCAATTTTCTTTAGGATGAACTGCTTTACAGCTTAATAGTTAGATGTCCTTAGATTAGAATTAACATTAGCTACTCTAAGAATTTAGAAAATCTAAGGGAGATAGTCAAGTCTTCTTCTATTGCAAACTGCCTTGAACACTACCTGGTCGACATATTGAATTTTATCTTTTAAAGTAATGGGACCTAACGACAGCCTATCAATTTTTGGCATTGTTGTCGGGGACTCGAGCTTCCTTGCTTAAGTGTTAATAGAAGATGCCTTGAATACCTCTTTTTAGGCCAAAATACCATCTTTGGCTTCCTTTTCTGTATGGTCAGGAAAAGAGGCCCTCACAGATGATTTATACCAAAGACCCCCCAAAATACGTTCCAATCATACATAGGGAGGCCCAAGGCTCAGAAGACCACTCTATTGAAGAACTACTTGAGCCTAACCCACCAGAGGCTTTCCACTATTTTCCTGAAGATCATCCTGTAGCACAACCTGTTGTCGAGGAAATTATCCTTGACAAACACATTCCTTTGAATATCATGGGAGATCATAGATGAAGCTAACCATAATGATTCCAACCATAATAAAAATGATCCTCCACCACCTCGAACATTCACTTATCCTATTACTCTGGATGTAGATGATGATACTATGATGAAAAAAATTTCTCCAGCTTTCCTTCCAACCTTATGAGGCTTGTCCTCGAAAGACCCAGACCAATTTATTTTTGAATTCAAGGTCCTTTGTCAAACCTATGACTATAAAAATGATAACCAGAAACTAGTTGTTTCCTTCTACCTTGAAGGATTTAGCCATGCGTTGGTTTATGGGACTAGGTGTTGGGAGTATTACATTCTGGGAGGAAATGGATAATGTTTTCTTGCAAAAATATCAGAGTTATTGTAGGGTGAGTGATCGTAAGGAGGAATTGTTTAAACTTAGGCAAAATGAGGATGAGAGTCTAGAGGACTATCTAGATAGGTTTCTTTTCTTATCTAAACGATGTGGAGAAAGGACTATTAGTGTTGAGATTCTCAAGACTATATTTCTTAAGGGACTCAATGAGGACACAAGAAGAAGTCTTGATTTGATGGGAAAAGGTGATGTATCTCAGTTAGCCCTTGAAGACATATGTGATTTGTGTTAGAATTTATCACGTACTTGAGGAGGAATCTATAAAATTAACCTTTTCCAGAGGGAATAACGAAATAGGAAAGCTCTGAGAAGAAATAGCAAATCTCAAAATGGACATACTTGTTCAATTGAACACTACGTTGGATGACATACAAGAAAATGCACATAACCCTGAGACTTTATCAATCTATTGTCCTAGGTGTCAAAACAAATATATTTTATGTGAGTGTCCTTTAGAAAAGGTCAATGTTTGTCAACTCTGTGAGCAAAACCATCCTACCAACCAGTGTGAGCTTCTTACTGATCTCAAGAATACTAAGAAAAAAATTGCTCAAGTTGAAAAAGAAATAAATGTGCTAAACCAATGCCAAGGAGGTAACTTCTCTTATGGGCAGAATTCCAATCCTGCATGGAGACCACAAAATAACTGGGCTGGTAATCAATGGACTCCATCTTGGAATCAACCCCCACCTCCACAACCTTATTGGGGAACTCCTTATTGGGGACCCCCTGAATGGGAAAATCAATCGTGGGGAACTCAACAATGGCCAAACCAATCTCAACCACAATGGTACCCACAACATATTGCTTCCCAATGGAATCAAGGACAAAATAAATTTTATACTGGTCCTAGGAGGAATCAACAATAGAATTTTCTACCACCACCTCAGAATCCTCCTCAGAATGAGCAAATAAATCAACCTCAGCTCCCAACACAACCACTTCCCAATCCTAAGAACAATAAAAAAAATACTGGACAAGATAATGTCACTGGACTTAATGCAATTCATTGTGGAATGTTCAGTTACACTCTGGCAGAACACTTCAATCGCCCACCATCGAAGAAATTGTGGATGAACCTATTCCTAAAAATCCTGAGAAGGATACTCCACCCAATCACACCACTCCTGCAAATAATATTGTGCCTCCTTTAGCAACAGGAGTTGCTGACTTACCTTGAGAGAGGAAGGTTAGTCTCCAACTAAACCTAGAAAGGATACCCCTCCAAAAGAGAAAACTTAAGCACCCTTTCTAGATCGTCTAATATCGACAACTCCAAAAGATACTCCGAAAATGTCTTTGACCTATGAAACTACATTAATTCAGGAAATCAAAAAATTGCAAATAGAGGTTCCTTTGCTGCAAGAAATAAAGGAAATTCCTGAGTTGAATCAACCGATCAAATAGTTGTGCATTAAAACTCTAGGAAGGAAACCAAAGAAAATAAATATTGTGCACATCAATGGCTATTTAGCTGACTTTTTGTCTGGAAAGATTATCGCTCCAAAATATGATGATCCTAGGAGTCCACTAATAACTGTCACAATTAATGAGGTAGCAATACCTAATGCATTAGTGGATTTAGGAGCAGCTATTAACGTGATGACTATCGATGTGATGGAAAAATTAAGTTTTACTAATTTATGTTCCACAACTACAATCTTACAGATGGAAAATCAGTCTATAGCCATTCCAAAGGGCGTTATTAAAAATGTTCTTGTCAAAGTTGATGGATGGGAATATCCAGTTGACTTCTAGATAATCCAATCACTTATGCCCAAAGATAGCTATCCAATAATTCTCGAAAGACCATGGTTGGCTATTTTTGTAGCTAAAATTGATTGTCGAGAAGGAGGAATGACCATTTCACATGGTCCAGATACTAAATGCTTATTCTTATATCCTTCTGCTAAACCCATTGAACATAATAAAGTCTAGGTTGATGAACCAAAATAATCTAATGGTCAAGATAGTATGGCCTCGTTAGCCATGGTAGTGATTAAACAACATGGAGAGGAATTAGAGGATGAGTTAGTAAACGAAGTAGCACACCTTGCTATAGGCTTGAGTGAAGAGGAAATGGTGGATGTGCCAGAAATTTTGGGACAACTGATTGATATAAGTGGAGAATTTGTGTAGACTATAGAGAACTCAATAAAGCCACTTATCGAGATTATTTTCCCTTACCATTTGTTGACCAAGGTTTGGACAACTTGGCTGGGAGGAAATATTTCTCCTTTTTAGATGGATTTAGTAGTTATAACCAAATTAAAGTAGCACCAAAAGACCAAGATAAGACAATGTTTACTTTTCCATGGGGCACATTTGCATACTGAGTTCTTCCCTTTGGACTTTGTAACACTCTTGCGACTTTCCAGAGAACTATTTTGGCTATATTTGTTGTGCTTTTCAATGACTGTGTAGAGGTCTATATGGATGATTTCACAATCTATGGGTCAACCTATGATGAATCCCTTCAAAACCTAGATAGGGTTTTAGAAGTTTGTGAGGATAATCGACTATCCCTTAGCCATGAGAAGTGTTTAATAATGGTGGAACAAGGAATAGTCTTGGGTCATCATATTTCCTTTGAAGGAATAAAGGTTGATCCCATGAAAATAGAATTCATTCAACAACTGACTGTTCCTCAAATGCAAAAATATGTTCGAAGTCTTCTTGGGAATGTTGGATACTATAGAAGGTTCATAGAAAGATTCAGTAAGATAGTGCCCCTATGTTTTCTCTTCTCCAAAAAGATGTGGAGTTTAATTGGACATTTGAGTGTCAACAATCTTTTGAAACGATAAAGGAGAAGCTTGTCTTTGCTCCCATATTGTGTGGGACAAATTGGAGTATTCCCTTTCACATTTATGTCAATGCTTCGGATGACGCAATTGGTGCAGTATTGGGGCAAGAAGATGAGGATGGGGGTAAATATGCCATATATTCCATTAGTAAAAATATAACATCTGCTGAGAGGAACTACACGATGACAGAAAAATAATTCTTGGTCGTGGTTCATGCCATTAAAATTTTTTGACATTATATTACAAGATATAAAGTTATAGTCTATACAGATCATTCAGTTGTAAAATATTTAATGAATAAACCTATAGTTAATGGTCGAATAATGAGATGGTTACTACTCCTTCAAGAGTTCAATGTGACAATACTTAACAAGCCAGGGAGATTTAATGAGGTGGAAAACTTTTTGTCTCGAATCAAACAAGAAAAGGGTGACCATGCACCTGTGCAAGATGAGTTTCCAGATGAAAATCTATTTTCCATCTCTACAAAGAACCCTTGGTTCGCTGATATTTCCAACTATTTAGCCACCTCTGAAGTACCCCCTAGGATAACATCAAAACAAAGGAAGTGACTTATTCGGGAGAGTGTACCATTTAAATGGATTAATGGGATTTTATTCCATTGTGGACCCAATATGGTTTTGAGAAGATGTGTCAAGGCCAATGAAACTTGCAGTATCTCGAGTGCCTGTCACGATGATCCTTTTGGGGGTCATTACTATGCAAAAAGAACTCATAAAATTTTAGGCACTGGATATTATTGGCCTTCAATGCATAAAGACGTTAAAAACTATGTTCATCATTGTGATGAATGTCAAAGGGTGGGAAGACCAACTACTTCTACAAAAATTCCTTTGTAGCATTAGATAGTCCTTGAACCATTCAAAAAATGGGGTTTAGATTTTATCAGCCCCATAGATCCTTCCTCTCAAGTGAAAGAATACATATTAGTATGCACCGATTATCTGATAAAATGGGCAGAAGTTCAAGCCTTACAAGTTGCCAGAGAAGAGCAAGTCACTGAATTTCTCTATAATAAGATCTTTCTTAGATTTGGAGCCCCCCGAACCATCATTACAGATCGGGACCCCAATTCATGTCCAAAGTTCTCCTAGCATTTATGAACCATTTTCAAGTGAGTCATAAGAAGTCATCCCCTTATCACCCTCAAGCAAACAGTCAAGTAGAGGTGACTAATAGAGAGTTGGAAAACATATTGACAAAAACGGTCTCTTTAGGAAGAAAAGATTGGGCCAGGAAATTGCCTGAAGCTGTTTGTGTGTACAACACAACATGGAAATCTACAACTGGATTCAACCCCTATGAGCTTGTTTTTGGGAAGAAACCTCTTCTCCCCATTGAGTTTGAACTCTAAACTCTACGAATAGCTATGGAGTTGGGTCTAGATCTGAAACGAGCACAAATAGAATGAGTTTTATAGTTAAGTGAGTTGGATGAGCTTTGTTTAGATGTTGTCCATCAAACTGAACTGGTTCAACATCAACGAAAAGTTTGGCATGAAAAACACATTAAGGAGAGAGAGTTCCATAATGTGACTGGGCCTTGCTATTCAATTCCAGATATAAAGACCATAAAGGCTTCGGGGACTCGTGGCTAGGGCCATATGGAAATCTCTGAGAAGTCTTCGAATGGTAACGATTTAAAATTTGAAGAGCAGTGATGGTGATTCACGAACTCTCTTAGTTAATGGTCATCACCCTCGTATACCATAAGCTTTGTTTGCAAGAAGAATTTTAAATTTGGTAGAAATGCGGAGGAGAGATCAAATGCATTGACTTTGCCAAGGAAAAGTCCATCGACCTAATAAATAAATTATGTAAAAAATTCCATCAAAGTTGCAATAAAAATTTAATGGCCTGTTACTTTCAAAAGAATTTTCATTAATTCTTATTTTCCGGCACTAACTACATGTGTTTTCATTTTTCAAGACTTCTCATGAAGGAATAAGCGACTTTTGAACATCTTTCTCGATGCTTTGGAACTTAACTAGATCGAGATGCTTAATGCTCCCAAAAACTTGATGGTCTAAATCACGTCTTTCTGAAACTTGCACCTCCAACCCACTATGTCCCGAAGGTCATTCTGTAAAATGATACAAATCCTCACGAGTTCGAGTTCATTTTGTTTTCCACCATTTTTTTCTTCTTTTTTTGGTGCATCTTTCGATGATGCTCTGAAACCTTCATTCGGTTCTTTACTCACAGGCTGCATCTTTTGACAATGCTTTGAAACCTTCATTTGCTTGCTGCTCCAGCTGCATCTTTTGATGATGCTCCAGAACCTTCATTCTGTTGTTTCTCTGGTTGCATCTTTCTATGATGCTCTGAAACCTTCATTTGGTTGCTGCTCTGGCTACATCTTTTGGCGATGCCCCAGAACTTTCATTTGGTCACCGTTCCAGTTGCATCTTTCGGTGATGCTCTGGAACTTATCCACCATCTTTGTTTTGAATGCATTCCTTTCACGTGCTCCAAAACTTACTTGCTAGTTTCGAGTGTGTACTCCTTTGCGTGCTCTGAAACTTATCCATTTTTCATTTCGCCACCTCTTTCCATAAAATTTCAATTTTCTTCGATGCTTTGATTATCATACATCGGTACACATGCCTTCTTTCTTTTTAAAATTTTATCTTCATTATAGATAAAAGTCACCATGGCAGCCTTTCTTCATTAATGACTCTGTCATTTGCAAGCTTCCTCACTCATATCATAATAACTAAGCCATTACCTCAGCCAATACCATTTCATCATCTTGTCAAATTGGTAAAGGTACGAGATCTTCAAGCAATCATAGAATGTAAATAAGTACAATTTTTTTCTTTAAGTAGTTATTTTTGAATAAGGTGTAATTAATTGGCACAAGTTTCCCTTCCTAATTTAGTAAATTGAGCCACTCAGCAATTAACTACTAAGTACGACACTCTTTTTGCATCCCTCCATGCAAATTAGCATCATTACACAGTAAGCTCTGAGCAAAGATAAATAAATAATCACAGTTTGATTATATTTTCAAAAATAACTGTGCACAAGCTTCTTGCACTATTGAATTTTTAGCAGGGTGATAGATAAGAGACATAAAATGGGGAGTACAAAGAAGAAATCTGAGCCGACTTCTACAGAAAAATTACTAGGATTAAGCAACATTTCCAGTTTGTTTGAGGAAGTGGGTTGGTTGGATTTCATCAAAAAATTTGAGGGATACAATGAAAAGCTGGTGAATGCATTCGCAGAGAATTACTCCAATGGTCAGGTGACACTTCATGGAAAGCGCTTTAAGGCGAGTCCAAAAATCATCTCTCGTCTCTCAGGGTTGGATAATTCTGGCATTAAAATATTAGAAACAACTCAAATTACATATCAAAAGTTATTAGAATTATTCCTTAGATAGGGGGACCTTCAGCCCATGATAGTCATCAGTACTAGAGGACAAAATAAAGGGTTTCAACAAACTTCCATATTAGAACCCTAGGGCACTGCAGTTGCATGGATTATCAAATATTTTACCTATGAAGGACAACTCTCTATTGTGGTAGGACCTGCATTTCACATGTTAATACATTTATGGCATGGGAAAGAAAACCCTGCCCTTAGGGTTAATTTGCCTCACTTTTTGAGTGATTATGTTAATTCTTCAATAGAAAGATATAAGATTGGTTCAGGGCCATTAAAACATCATGGGTTAATTTAGTTAATTTTCAAATATCATTTTCGTAAGAAACCTGAGAACAAGTGGGAGAAATTTTTGTGGAAGTTTGAAAAGCCTACACCCGAAAGAAAATTAGAACTAGGCGAATCTTCTAAACATGTCACTTCACCTTCCAGAGCAACTTCCCCTGAGGCCTCTAAAGATCCTGAAGCCCAAATTTCCACAATCCCTGGTGAGGAAGTGCCAGAATCTGCAAATGAGGAATTTAAAACCCCATACCAGTCAGTAGATGTTGAGATTATATATCCAAATGTAGACAATAATTCCTTTAGGAAGAGGAAAATAAGAATAATTCTTACTTATCAGAATGCTCCTCCTTTGAGGAGAAGTAAAAGGTTATCCTCTGAGTCTATGGAAACCCTAGTGCAGAGGATAGGAAGTGGATCAAAATCCAAAAAGTAGCAAAAACCCATGGAAATAGGTGAACAGATTCATCAGTCCCCAAAAAAAGAAACCTTTGTTGAAGAAATACATTCCCACCTAATGTTTGAAGAAGAAGCCCTTGACCAAGAAATACAGAAAGTAGAAAAGGTACAATCTCTACCTTCCATGGAGGTTGAAGATAGTGCTTTAGGAAATTTGTCCCCTATTGTAAATAGAGTTGTTGAGATGGTTGAAAGTGAAAGTACTAATGTAGAGTTGGAAAAGCTAAGATTAGAAATTGATGAGCTGAGAAGTCATTTGCACAAAAATAAGGAACATATGGAACTACAACAAGAAGAAATAATAGTACACACTATTGTGATAAGTAAAAGAGATTTGGGAAATATAGGATTTGAAACTACAAATACAAGAAAAAGATACATTCATTAGTAAATTGCAAATACAAATCCAAAATTGTAATCAAGAAAACATGATACACAGCGTTGATCTAGATAAAGAAAATCAAAGTTTAAAAGAGAATTTTATGCTTATGTTTTCATCTTTTGAAGAAGAAAAGAAAATACAAAAAAAATAATTGAATGCTTCTCTTAGTAGGATTTTGGAGTTAGAACAAGATTTATAGGAAAGTACAAATAAACCAATGGTGGAATCAAAAGAAGTTCAGACCGAACCAACGGTAATTGAGTGGTTCCAAGTTCAAATTCCTCCATTGTTAATGAAATGGATGGAATGGTGCTATTTCCTAAGAGATGCAAAGAATGAGAATTACAGGTTGAAAATGAAAATGGTATTGTTGAAAGAATCATTTCATAAAGCCTATAGAGGGAAGCAGGATGCATGTCAAATAGCAGAATTTCTTTTATCTTGTAGAAAACCATCGAGATTGTATTCAATGTTTTTAAATGAACAATGGTTAAGATGGAAACTGCTAAGAATTTATAATGATTAGCCTTATGAACCTGATGATAAAGAATTTGTTAAATATTTGCAGAATCAACTCCTAAAGATCAAGATATGCTCTGTGAATTCTTTGTTCATGATCTTTTATTAGAAAAATATATTGATTTTTTCATTAATCTTTTTGTTGGAGAAGTGCAACTGAGGTCTTTGCTATCCACCATGTGGAATCAAATGTATTGGCAAGAGTGCAACAGGGAATATTCCCAAGTAGAGAAAAATGTGGGTCTTCAAATGATATCCCCCAATAGTAGACCTGCAACTTTAAAAAAAACCTTTTTAGCTCTTCTATTGGATGAGAAAATGAAAGAAAGATATGATGAAAGCTTTCGACTTTCTTATAATCATTTCATGGATCAAGGGAAAAAATTGATTGGTAAAGCTTGCCATGCATGTGAAGAGAGATACACTCCATTACCAACATATCTAAAGAAAAGAGAGGTGATCTCCCCTCTTAACATCAAATGGTCCTTCAGAAGAGCAGATGCCTTGGCTAAAATCTTGAAAGATTTCAGAATAAAGTGGATAGGGATGAGGTATAGACCTCCCTTATTACTTTGTCCAATCCCTGCTTTCAATGTTAATATAGATCAAGATGATAAAATCTTTAGTGAATGGCAAGGGGGAGTTGTTTTTCATAGAGGCTTCCACCATGCACCTATAAACTTTGATGAAACAACAAGGGATCTGTATGATATTAGTGTCAAATATGAAGAATGGAACGGAGGACAGAGCCATAGTCAACGAGCAGGAGGACCTGCCAGGAATTAGGGAGGGGAGGAAGTGATCAGGTAAAAATAACCTCATCATAATAACATAATAAAGGCCTATTCCATATATGAAAAATTCCTATCCTCTGCCAATTAATTAAACTTTAGGAGAGATAATTGCTTGTATTTTAAGGAGAAATTGTACAAACTTTATTTCTTATGATTTACTGAAGTATTTTTCCAATATAGATTTAATGGGTTATTTTAAGTATTTTGTAGGATAATAATCGGTCATCGAGTTGCAATTAGAAGCATTCAGCTAGCACGTGCTCCAGAACAGGTTGAAGGCGTGCACTAGAAATATGCTCCAGAACTTTAGGATGATGGACCAAAGATATAGTTGCTTTTAAGTCTCAATTTATGTTATTTTTTTAAGTCAAAAACTTCATGGCTCGACTTGAGCCTCTTTAATACTTATGTAATGGATTTTAAAGACATAAAAGTTGTTTGTAAATTTGTTATATACTTTTTCAATGGTTATCTGTACCATCTGAAATATAGGATTTAGTTAGAAGTTTTCTATAAAATATGTAATCTCTAGAAGCAAAATATAGCCGCAAAATAATAATGTTATGCTGTCAACTTGTTTTCTGAGTTTATGAATAAAGAGATTATTATGTAAAAACTTCTGAGTTGTGAGTTATGGATGAAAATTATGCTTAATGAAATATTTTTGAATTAGTTGTGTATGTGATATGAGAACAAACGTAATAACCTGCAAGCTGGCCACTCGAGGGAAGATAGCTTAAATAGATAAGTACTTTTCTTTATGTTACTTTTACTGCATGAATAATCATTTTGTAGGGAATTATTGGGTTTATCATTGTGGTGTCTAAAGTTCCGAAGCACTTGTTTTCTTTCACTTCCGTAGTTTCTTGTTGTTAACTATTAGAATCTTTACTGTTAAAGAAGATGTTTCATTCCAGATTGTTTACAAGTTTTTCTGCTTTCATAGTTTACTGTCTCTTTAATTTAATCGTTTCTATACTTTCTAATTTAGTTATCATGCTTTCTACGTTAGTTTTCCTATGCTTTTTAGTTTAAATATTTCTAGTTTTGTTTAGGATAAACTGCTTTACAACTTAATAGTTAGACGGCCTTAGATTAGAATTAACATTAGCTGCTCTAAAAAGTTAGAAAATCTAAGGGAGATAGTCAAGTCTTCTTCTATTGCAAACTGCCTTGAACACTACCCAGTCGACATATTGAATTTTATCTTTTAAAGTAATTGGACCTAACGACAGCCTATCAACAACTATTACAAGATTTTGCACTTTTTAATACATTGACCATAAACCCACCTAGTGACCTAATCAATTTATTCAAATACATCAAAATGACCTCATTACAATGGTAACATGATAAAGATTCAAATTTTTACAAGATTGCTTGATTGAGACATAAAATGCACAAGGTGCTCCTACACCACTAAACCTCTCGGGTTGATAGAAGGAAAACAGTAGTTCAATATCCCTTCTTTTCAATCTTCTTTCAAAATTAAACACTCCTTAAACTATCCTTAGTGTGAGGTGGATCAGGGCAACTGATCATTCTAGACCCTCTCTAACATGGGGTCTTGAGCATTCAGTCCCCCTCTTCTACACTACCAAAAGGCCCCAGGGACCTGTTATTACAGAAAATATGCAAATAGACCCACCACAGATCACTCCCTCTCCTTCACCTCAAATAATCAGTGTGGATTCTCCCCTAAGGGAGAAACCAAAAAAGAGGATGAAAATTGAACCCCATTGTTGGTTGATAATCTTATCAATCAAGATGAAAGTGAAGATGTTCATGTTACCAAGGATGAAATTTAATAGTATATGCCATCCCCCTTAAGACCAAATCTTCTTGGACTTCTCCATAAAAGATTCATATTGGATGTGGCCATAGGGAGAGATAGGCTCAATGATGTGAGAGAATTGGCATGTTAAAACTTCATTTTTTATAATGATTTTGTAAAGTCCTAGGAGTTTAAATATTTTTTTATAAGAGAAAAGAGGGAGGAGTACCATAGAAGAGTTTAATCAGTTCAAGAAAATGTTCCTAGAGCAAAGTATGATGAAGTGGTTGAAAAGGTGAGGGTAGAAATGAATTTTGAGACTAAGAACATTACTCCTAAAGAAGGGAGAAGAATGGTGTAGGATAGTGGCTTTTTACTGCTCCCTAAATGGGACATTGCTTCGGTAATTATATTTGATATTATTAGGAAACAAGAAGGATAAGTTTTCTCCACAAAAGAGGAGGCAGAAATGGCATTGTCAGGATTAGGGTTCAACCCAAATTTGGAAGCCCTTACAATCTGGGCCCTAGCCCGAAATATGAATAAACCTATGGTTGTTGAAGCATCAAAGGATATTAAAGGAAGCTTGATTATAAAGAGGGTGTTTAACACCCCTACCCCTAAAGTTGTTGCATTAGTGACAGATTTTTCCAAGTTTAATGAAGCTAAAGTTTGAAGGTTTCAAGACAAACTCAACGCATTGTTGAAGTAATATACTAATATCACAAAATCTTACAACCAACAGTAGGTATTGTTGGCTCAAAAAACATCCCTTCTCCCAAGTATGTAGGAAGAAAGCTCCTCCTCTACAATTCCCCCTGCTTATGTGATGATTGAGAATGACGAGCTTAAGGAAAAGATTCAAATGTTGGAAGAGCAATTGAACAATGCTCGAGAGATTCAACAAAATGAGAATGTTCACATAACAATGTGCATCCTGGACTACAAACTATCTAAGATATTAAGAAGTCTAGAAACTGCTCATGTGTCATATGTGAATTTGAGAGGTGTTATTGAGAAAGTAAATGGGGATCGAGATCGGGTCAAGTGTATATTTGATCAATGGAATCCTAGATTTACATCTTTAAAAGGTATGTATAAGGGATCTACAAACACATCTAATGCCCTGCCTGGAATCCTTCTTACCTATAATATTGTCAATATGGGATGAAATATGCAAGGGTATATGGAAGGTGTAATTGAGGTTGTGCAAGAAAAGATGACCTATTTTTTAAATATTGATAATAGGGTTGTACCCTGCCTGTTAGAAGATAATGGGGAGTTAAATACCTTAGGAAATTGGAAGGATAGTTTCAGTATTGTAATTCCCACACTTCTCTATGTGATTTGAAAAGACAACAAAGTTAATATGAATGAACTTAATTCTTGTTCAGACAGGTTGGTAAATGTAGATAAAAGAATAAAAAAATTCTATAGAGAAGCTAGTGAGATACTTGATGCCAAGTATCAATACTATTTGAAGGATGTGGAAGTTTTCTTAGCTCGTGAATAACCTTTTGAGAGTATGTTTAAGGCATGGAATTAAAAGTATAATTGTATACCCAACTTGTGAGTTGTTCCATGTATTTATTCCTATGCCTCCTGTCTAAGATTTTGGTTGTCACAAAGGTCTTAACTAGACATGGTGCCAAGTAACTCTTGGAGATTTTGTAATTTTTCTATTTGATTGCATGGATAGAAAATGTTGTATTTTTTCTCTGTAATAACAACAAATCACTCAAATACTCAGTGTATTTCTTTAATTTTGAATATCAACTTATCTTTCTCTCTAGTATTATATTCACTATCCTTTGACTCAAAATAATCAAGGGTTATTTATAAGTTCTCATATCACATTATGTGTTATGAATTTTGAACTATTAGCTTCTATTCGAGGAATGCATTTATATTTCTTTTAGTTATTCATCAAAGATAATCGATTGGAAACACCAACACTATTGTTGTTAATATGTTAGTAAGCATTGAGTTGAATGATGAATCATTGAGTACATGTAAAAGTTGGTGTTCCTAAATGAAGATGATGTGATTCTAGTAAGTTCAGTTGTTCCAGATGCTTCTCTAGTGATTCGTGATGTTTTTGTATGTTTCTATATTGTGCTCTATTTATGTTGCACATTTGCATTGATCGTTGTGCTCATGATCCATAATTTTCTCTTGCGTGTTCATGTTTTTCATGTTCATGGCCAACAAGGTGATTGTAGCATGTTGTAGATCTTCGAGGGATAATTTTTGAAGGTGGTTCATGTTTGAGGATGTTTATTTGGGTCTTCACTATTTTGTGGCCGACCTTGGTCGATTCAAATTGATAATTGTTATTGTTTTGGGTCGAAAGTTTGTATTCATTTTATTATTTTGTTGAAGCCAACTTGTAGCAATGTAATTTCTTGTTGCGTATATATAAAAGTGATTGTTTACATCATTTGAAGTATGTTGAATGTGTGTGTGCACAAATAATATTCTAAATCATTCGAAGGCATAGCAGAGTGTAATGAAGAGTGAAGAAGAGTGAAGAAGTGTTCATGTGCTTAACCAGAACTATGATCAGGCATTACCAGATGTTATTTTTCTAGTTCAAATCCTTGCAGATGTAATATAAATCTTTCTATAAGACAGCGTGTCTTCCTTTGGGCAATAAGCCTTGTTGTAATTGAGCAGTGAGCTCTAGGAAGTGTGCATGAATGCATGCGCATTCCCTATTTCATTATTTATACTTTTAACATGGTATAATCTTGTGGATTGACCTCCACCTTGGTTTTTCCCCTAGCAGGGTTTCCACATAAAAAATATTGGTGTTATGTGTGGTTTTGATGTGTTGATGATTTATTCTTTCATTGCTATTAATTAGATCTGAGAATAATGTTAATAAAGTTAATAAGTTTTGAATTTTTGTGACAACTAATTCACCCCCCCTCTCAGTTGTTTGCCCTTGTGTTTCCAACAATTGGTATCAGAGAAAGTTCCTTGGAAGAATTTTAATAGCTTAAGGTGATCCGGGATGGCAACATATAAGAAGGATAGTCCAAGATTTTATGGAATAAATTATTCTCTACAGAAGACTTGAATGGAGTGTCATCTGAGATGCATTGGTGAACCCTACTGGAGCATTACAAGTAATAGGTATATTATTCCACAGAATGGTTCCTACTACTACTGAGATTAGGGATGTTGAGTACAATATTAGGGCTAAGGAAGCATTGTTGAGTGCTTTGAATAATTCTAAAATGACTAATGTGATGGATCTGAAGACTACTTATGAGATCTAGAAAATGTTGGAAACTTTGTATGAAGGTGATGCTAATGTGAAGATTGCTAAGCTACAAAGTATGAAATGGAAATATGACATGTTGAGAATGGGTGATGATGATAATATTACTACTTTCATGTAAAGAGTGAATGAACTTGTGTGTGGTATCAGATGTGCTGGTGGACAGTTGGAAGAATCATAGATTGTTGCTAAAGTGCTTAGATCCTTTCCTGTTGCTTACAAAGTCAAAGCTACTGTTATTGAAGAATTCCAAACTGTGACAAATGTGACCAGAGATATGTTGATTGGTAAGCTTACTACTTTTGAGTTGAGTGAATTTGGTGATTCCCTTCCTAAGGTAGAACTGCATTCAAGGCTACTACTTTTGAAAGAGATAAATGGAGATATGATCCAGGATAAATTTCTTCTAGAAAGGTATTCAAGTATGAGGAGGACATGAGAGAGATTGAAGAAGAAGAGAGAGAACTAGATGAGCTTGAAGCACTTATTGTAAAAAGAGAACCAAGAGGACAAGGTAAGTATAAAGGGAAGTTGCCTATTAAATGTTTCTCTTGCAATAAGATAGGTCATTTTGCATCACGGTGTTCGAAAAGAGTTCCTAAGTCAAGATCTAACAAGCATAAATTTCAAA
>VDFB02304931.1:0-28847 GCA_007258455.2 Sequoia sempervirens | reverse complement strand
TTAACTTCTACCCATAATGCATTGATTAGCTTAATTATTTCTTTATATAACCAAGAGCTCATTTATATTATATAGTCAAGTAAGTTGGATTTAATTTTACTTTGTTGTTATTTTCTAGCATTCTTATTTACATATTTGAATATTTAATTGGAAGATTATGATAGTTTGATAGTTTTTGGGAGATCATAAAATTCCTTATTCCTACACACATGTACAAAGAACACCAATGTGCCGAATGGAAGAAGAATTACATACATGATAGGTATATGCCCCTCAATTCAAAACATTACAACTTGGGACACCACCAATTGTCACCAAAAATAAAATCTTCTAGAACTTGTTCTTGACAATATGGGACCTACTCCAACCAACTTTAAACCTTATTCAACTATTGCATTTTCCAAGTCATACATTCTTTCTTCAATCCTAGATCATTTATATTCTTAAATTCTAGTGCAGCCTCAACTAGAATAATAATTTTACCTGTGCAACCTAAAAAGGGTAATGACACAATATAATGTCTTGATTTTCAATATTATTGGACCACCAAAATAAGTTTTTTATTTGTGTCAAGTATATTAAACAAATGATCAAGAATTTAAGGATGATATAAACAATTGAGTTGTGGCATTTTCTATGTAAATTAATTTATAATTTTTTAAATTTTTTGTTAAATTATTTCTCATTTTTCAATTAATATATTTTTTCTATTAGTTTATTGAGTAGCATTTTATCATATCACATAATTTTATTATAAATGAAACATTTCCATGATTTCTTAGAATAAGATCATTAACTCTAATGTCTAGGGAAAAAAAATTGGGTAATTTTTTTTTTCGTAATAGGATATTGTATTGATTTGTAACAAAATTTACAAGCGTCTGCAAAAGTAGGAGCAACCATGCTTTTTCAGAACTTAGTAGCCACCCGACCAACATCATACCAACACCTGACCCACTAAACCAGACTATGCACCATATACCCTATGCACTTATACTAGAGTATACCATCACACCAGACAAAACCTAGGAACTCAACATACAGATTCACAACCAAACCGGCCCAAGGCCGAACTGAACCATAGCAAATGGAAAACCAAAAAGACTAATTATCCATGGACACCAAAAACCAGAAGGCCACCCCAACTTACAAAAACCCGTTAGCTTTGGAAAAGGCGTCGAATTCTGGAACCTACTCAAAGTCTTCCACTACCACTAGTCACATTACTTTTTTGAGGAAGTTATCCCTGACCGTCGTAATCATCTTGTGACGAACCAATACCATGCCCTTGAGTTCCAAAAGAAATGAGTAGTACTTGATGACTTCACCCGATTTTTTGAGCAACTCTAAATCTTTTGGCCATGGGACCCCTGCCCGAGGAATCGCCACCCTGAGGATCTCGTCCAAACCCTCTAGCAGTTCATTCTTGAACAATTTATAGACTAGTGCTTTGGCTTCCGTCTTGGCCATATGAATGTCCAAAAGGGAAGCCAGGAACCTTGAAACTATCTATATGTTCACCCTGAAAGTTTCGTGAGGCTCCAAATGCCCCTTCCCGAGCATCATCTTTACGGTGACTACTATTGGAGGATCAATGTTGAGCAAAATGTGCTTGAGGTGATGGTCTGTGACCTCACGAATCAAATTTTGTCGCCCTTTGCAGTCTAATTCAATTGGGGTGTCTACATCGAAGCTTACCAAGGTATCCACCAACATGTGCACCGTAAACTTTGAGTGCTCCACCATTTATCCTCAAGCCACACCAGAACTAGAGCCAAAGAGAAAGGAGATTGATGCTTCAATTTTACTACCTTCAGGAAAGCAAAAATGCTTAAGCCTTAATTTCTTGTTGATTTTTCATGATGTACAAAGCATGCTTGCCACCCTAACTATTGCCCAAAAAACCATAAACTACCGTCATTCAGAGGCATAAGTACACCGTTTAATGAGGCAGACTGTCATGACAAGAACTTGCGTATTTCCCAAATCCAAATCACGTGTACCGAAGCCTTTCATTTCATAATTTCATCCAAATCATGGCGATACGTCACCCCTTGCCACCCTTCCAACACACCACCAAAATGGACTTTCCACAATCCATGTGGAAAGTTGCCCTCCCTCCCACAAAAAATGGGTAATTTTTATTAAATATTTTATTTATTATTAATTATTGAATTGGTGTTAAAAAAAGTGAGGGAATAAAAATGGTGCGCGCAGGAGCAGGCGATTTGCGGAAGCGAAATGTGACGGATCGGGCGTTTGCAATTGGGAATGAAGGCTGGCGGCAGAAGCGTGGAGAGGAGGAAGGCTTGATTTGGAGGCAAGGGCACGGGGAAAAAGATGCAGAGGCAGAATTTTCCCAGGAAGATATTAGGAACTGAGCTAAGGCTGAGAATTGAATGAGATCTGAAGAGCGAAATGGAAGGGGTGTGCGTTCTCGGGGTCCTACAAGGAAAAATTGGCATTTCCCTCCCAGTCCTGCCCCACAAAATGGACCACGTAGGAACGGTGCTGGAAATCAGAGAAGGTTTGGCAGGGGGAATTTTTGAACTAGCCGAAACCCTAACTGGGGCCAGAATTGGGATCATGAGAAGAATTGGCGAGGAAATATGCCATGCAATAATGGAGTTGATGGCTCCCCCTTAATCCATGGCTCTGACAAGCGGAAAGGTGATGGTGACAAGGCGGAAGCTGAATCCCGCTTGAGAAAAGTTGTTACGATTGACTCAAACAAGCAGAGATTGGAGAGAGAACGGTTGGAGCGCTTGGGTTTGATTGACAAATGAATAGGGAAATATTTGAAATGGGACTTTCTGGTGCGATGGTGGAAAGGGAAATGGGGCCTGAAGCTGCAAATGAAAAGGATGGCTAACGACTACTTTGTGTTTATATGTCCGTTGGAAGAGATCAAGTTGCAAATCGAATCCGAAGCCTGGCTTCTGGATTGTTGCAACTAGTGTAGGTTGTCGGATTTGCCAATGGAGTTTTGGCATCTTGATATTTTGAAAGATATTGGAAATTTATTGGGGACCTATGTCTATGCGGAAGAGCGGATGAATCAGGATGGTATAAGCTCTTCAATAAGGTTGTGCGTAGAGAACAAACCAGGTTAGGGAAAGTGTGATGAAATAGAGTTGGAAACAGAATGGGGATTTTGGAAGCAAAAACTAATCTCAGATCCAGTCCAAAATACAGAACTCATCAAATAATTGGGGAGAAGAGAACCCCTAATTATCCCATGCAAGGTAGAGGGTGAGTGCTCCAAGGCCTCATAGCACTCAACTCCTCCTCCCAAACATTCGCTGATGGAGAAGGAAACATTGGAGGAAGGGGAAGTGGGAGAGACAAATCCAGATATATGAGGCGATGCAGGGGCAAGGATTCTGGAAGACCTTGAGGATGAATTAAAAGAAAAAGTGGTGGAAGCCATAGACCTATTAGGTAACGAGTGCAGGAAAGAAGATTTGAATTCCTTAATTGAGGTGGGCAATGAGATGGTAGTGCTTGCGAAGGCAGTGAAGAGTGGTTCTCTAAGGCTGGAAGAAGAGGATGCATTTGACGACTGGACGAATTGCCCAGGTTTGGAAGATGATGAGTTGCATGGCCAGGCTTCAGGGAAGAAACAAAAAGTTACAGAGCTAGAGCACGGTGAAGGTGGGTAGCTAGGCATAAGCCTGAAGGAAGTGCAGAAAACATCCCCAGATTGTGGGGAGAGCAAAAGGAGAGGAAAAATCCCAAACCAGGAGAAACTCAAATGGGATGGGGAGGCAAGTGGCCACAAGAAGATTATGGAGATGTTGAAAGTAGGAAAGAGTGCAGCTCTTCCTGAACAGCCATGGAAATCCTAACTTGGAATGTTAGGGGCCTAAACGCCCCTAACAAACAGTGCCTAATCAGGCATCAATTAGATAGCTTCCATATAGATATAGGGTTGTTGCAGGAAACAAAATTAGATGGAGAGGAAAAGAAGCTTGAGAACAAGCTAAAATCTTGGAGACATTTTGGGGTAAATGCTGAAGGGGCCTCAGGAGGTTTGTTGATCGTTTGGAAACCACAGTCGGTTCTGGTCAAGGAGGCCAACAGTGGCAGACACTGGTTGGCATGCCGTGTAAGAAGTCTTCTTGCAAATCTTAGCTTCTTACTTATTAATGTTTATGGTCCAATTTCATGCATTCAAAAAAGGCTAGTTTGGCAAGAACTGGAGGGAGTTTTGAATCAAGTTGTGCAAGAATTTTGCATCCTAGGGGGATTTCAATGCCATCTTGAGATTAGAAGACATAAGAGGTGGTGTTGGAAGGGTTCTTCAATCTCAAATGGATTTTAAAAGCTTTGTTGTCCGAAATTTTCTAATGGAGGTGCAAATGGGGAATGGTAACTATACTTGGACAAACAGAAGGAAAGGCTTTTGTAGCATAGTAGAGAAACTCGACAAATTCTTTTTTCAAGGTGACTTGGGCAAATTACCTTTCACGCTCAAAATTAGGATTCTTCCCAGTGCGGGGTCAAATAATTTCCTAGTGGAATTGGAAGTTTGCGGGGAAAGAATTCCAGTCAGGTGCCCCTTCAAGTTCGAATCCATGTGGATCAAAGATCCGAATCTGGAAGATTTGGTCAGACAGTGGTGGTCGGAGTGTAATCTTGAGGGCTCCAAAATGTTCAATGTAATGACGAAATTAAAATTTGTTAAGCTAAACCTTAACCAATGGAACAAAGCATGCTTCAGAAACATCTTCGAAGAAAAGAAAAAAAATGAGGAGGCACTACAAGAGGTTGAAAGGAAAGTGATATTAGTAGGTATGGATGCAGATAGCTTTGAAGAGGAGAAAGCACTGCTAGGGAGGATGAATGAAGTCTTAGCAAAAGAAGAGATTTTTTGGCGGCAAAAATCTAGAGAAGTTTGGCTAAAAGTCGGTGATAGTCCAATATGAAGTTTTTTCACAACTCAACAAAAGCAAGAAGGGAGGTTAACATAATTTCTATTATAAGAGGTTTGAATGGCAGAATGGTGGATGAACTTGTAGAAATAAGGAAGGTGGCCATTGATTTCTTCCAATCTCTTTTGAATGATTTTAATGGCTCCAACCTATTGGCACAAAATGAATTGCTAAGGAACATTCCAAGGGTGGTGTCGAAGGACCAGAATAGGCGGCTCTTCTCAAAATTTTCACAGGAGGAAATCAAAATCGCCCTATTCCAATTGCACCCGGAAAAGGCTCCAGGTCTTGATGGCTTCCCTGTGATCTTCTTCCAAAAATATTGGGACATAGTTGGGCAAGATGTGTGTGACGCGATTGAAGATTCAAGGGAGACTAGCAAAGTCCTAAAGGAAATAAACAATACGTTTATTGCTCTCATTCCAAAAAAGGAGAAACCTGAGTCAATGGAAGAATTTTGGCCAATCTCTCTGTGCAATACACTGTATAAAATTATGGAAAAATTAGTAGCAAATTGGGTGAAGCAAATCTTGCCATTCTTAATCTTAGAAGAACAAACGAGGTTCATTCCTAGCAGATCGATCTTTGATGGAGTCATTATCACCTAGGAAGTGATTTATTCAGTGCAAAAATTGAAAGATTCATTCAGTGCAAAATTTGAAAAAGTCTGCAATGTTGTAAAGCTGGATAGCAGGAAGGCATATGACAAGGTCAATTGGCATTTCCTTTTCAAAATCATGGAAGCCTTCGGCTTTCAGAAGGAGTGACTGGATTGGATTTTTGGGTGGATCGAAAGTCCTAGGTAATTAGTCTTGGTAAATGGCTCTCCAGAAGGTTTCTTTAATGCTTCCAGGGGTTTGAGACAAGGGGACTCCCTTTCCCTCTTTCTCTTCATTATTATGGCAGAAGCATTGGGGCGGGCATTTGAAGCTACGAGGAGGTGTGGTTTGATGTTGGGTTTGCAGTCACAAGTAGTCAAAGTTCGGTCACCCACCAGCAGTTTGCGGATGACACCTTTCTATTTGGAACAACTTCAAAAAGGGAAGCCATCAAGTACAAAAGCATTTTAGACAAATATTCCCTTGCCTCGGGGCAAGAGATCAATATGGCCAAGTCATAAGCTTTCTTCTTGAACACTCTGATTGCCCGTGAAATTCAGATTTTGAGGATTCTTGGTTTTAAAAAGGGGAAGCTCCCATGTAGATATCTTGGTCTACCTTTGGAAAAAGGGGTTAAAAGTGGTAGCCTTTGGAGTGACCTAATCGAGAAAGTGAAAGATAGAATGGCTTCATGGAAATGCAAATGGTTATCATGGGTTGGGTGACTAACAATGTTAAAATTAGTCATATCAACACTTCCAACATACTTAATGTCATACCTTCCCTTATCTGCAAGGCCCAACAAAAGTATAAATAAACAAATGAAGAAATTTTTTTGGAAAGGAAACTTGGAGCAACACAAGTTCCCGCTAATCAAATGGAAAAAAGTGTGTGAAAAGGAGGCGGATGGCGCAGGCTTAAAAAATTTGCTGCTCCAAAATAAGGCCTTGGGGGCAAAATTGGTTTGGGCCATTCACACAAAACAATAATTGAAATGGGTCAAACTTCTTAGAGTAAAGTATCTTGATGTGGGGGAGCATTCGATGTTAACAACTAGCCAACTCCCAAAAGGCTCTAGAATTTGGAATTTCATTTGCAGCTCGCGAGATCTTGTGTTAGATTATCTTACTTGGGAGATCAGGGATGGCCAAACAACCTTGTTCTGGGAAGATTCTTGGGATGGTTTTGGTAAACTGTCTCTTATTGATGATCTAGCTCATGTAAGAGTGGCTACTAAATAGGCATGGGGTGATAGGGTAAGAGATTATCTGGAGGACCAACCCCAACAAGGTGCTATATATAGGAAGTGGAAGAGCATCAGGTTGTTGGGCTTCCAGGGGCGTGAAGCGGAGCTCTATGAGGATTTGTTGGAGGCTTGAAAAAAATGTCTCAAGAAAGGGAATGACATAATCAGGTGGAATGCCTCCCAAAACGGTGAATATAAGGTTAAGGATGGTTATGAGGCTCTAGTGAAAGAAGGGGGTTTCGAATCCACTCTGCCGACCAACTTATGCTAGGACAAACTTTGTTTACCCAAAGCAGGTTTATTCACTCAGGCGGTGGTACAGGGTAGGGCTCTCACAACGGAAAGGTTCAAAAAACTGGGTTACCATGGGCCCTCGAGATGTCCCCTGTGTAAAATGGAGGAAGAGACAGGGGATCATTTTTTTTTAAAGTGTAACTATACCCAGAGTTGCTAGACTTGGCTATGCGCCAAGCTCTCTTGGTTCTCAGCCCTCTCAGCCAGCTTAATAGATTTTCTCAGGGGTTGGCCAATCCATTATAGACAAGCAATGTTCAGTAGCCTCTGGATCATAAGTCCTTCAATCCTTATTTGGGAAATCTGGAAGGAACGAAATCGAAGAATTTTTTAGGAGATCTCAGAGTCAAGGCTACAAAGCAAAATTGAGGCTAGTATTGTTGAGGTGGCCAACTCCAGGTCGGAAATGATCAATCCAAAGAAAATGAATTTTACAATTTGGGACTCCAGGATTCAAAGGTGTTGGCCAGGCCTAAAAACCCCCCTCATTCGTAAGGGAAGGCGGTGCAGCCACAATAGAAGAGAGAAGTAGAGTATGTTGGGCCCCTCCGGTTGCACCGGGGTGGGCTAAATTAAACTTCGTTGAGGCCTCTAGGGGCAACCCAGGCCCTTCAGGTGGTGGCTGTATAATAAGGAACAATGAAGGTCGTACTCTTGGCAGGTTGGCGTCTCCTCTCCCAAAAGGGACTAATAATGCGACTGAGTTTCAAGCTTTAATCCTGGGGATATGTTTTTGTGTTGAGCTTGGTCTTAGGAAGGTGATTATCGAAGGCGACTCTGCACTTGTGATCAATGCCTTTAGGACAAGAAAGGTTCAAAATTGGAAGTTGGGAGCCAAATTGGAGTTTTCTTTAGGATGGATGAATCGGCTTGAAGAGGTCATGGTTAACCACACTCTCAGAGAGGGAAACAAAGAGGCAGATCTCCTTTCCAATTTGGGGGTGGACAGGTCTTCCCTAAAGGAAGTGAGCACTTAATATTCGATAGTTGTTAGTGGGCAGTTGGGTGGGCGTCTCTCCCCAACAGGGTGGAGAGACCGTGACTGTTGTCTGGCGCTGGGGGTTAAAGGACAACATGGACGCTGGTTGGCCAAGTCAATTGCCTCGAGGCTTAGGTGGAGCTTCATACGGTAGATATCAATGGTGGACCAGTAATCCTATGGCCACACGAAGGAAGGCGATCTCATGTCCTTATTGTTTAGCGAGCCATGGGTTGGCGGCCTAGGACATCATGATATGATCGCCCAGAGCTCTGGGCTTTACATTATTGTGCCCATAGTTGGCATTGGATGACGTACAAATAGCCAGGCACGAGATAGATGGATGGTGGGCAGACATTCCGACCGGGCACATAGGTTAATGCATAAAATAATAATCGCAAGGGAAGCTTTCTCCTTCAAACCAGCGAGTGGAGTTTCATTTCGATCATCGTCTTTCTCTTTGTTTGGGTTTGGCTCTACGTAGCAGTTATGGCAGAGCACTCTAAATTCATGGTGGAGGTTGTAGCGGAGGCTGTGGTTATTCTTAAGCACAACGCGCCAATTTAGCTTGACTGCAAGGTGCGACAAATGGTGTTCAAACACATCACAGATCAACGGTTGAAGAGGATTATTCTAAGAATCGACCCTCAGGTGGTGGTGGTGGTAAAAATGGTTTTGGGAAAAGAATTCTTGTAGAACCATGAGTGTTTCAGGGTAAACACCCACATTGCTTCCCGTTTTCTCGTGTCAATCCTGGACGTGAGAATCTGAAAGGGGGAAGCAAAGGTCATCATTTGCAAACTGTTCAAAGGTGAGATTCTGGGTGGCCTGGATGAAGTGTTAAAATCTGCACTGGTGGGGTGGGGAACACCGTAGGCTCGAGATTTACCTTTGGTCAAGGTGGCGGGTGAAGTTATCCATGTTTACCCTTTGCTTCTGGACCCCAAGGGCCTGGCTCTGTTTCGTCATTTCCAGATAGCAACTTACAGGGTTAGTTTCCTGAAGAAGTTTCTCGGGCTGGAGGTGCCGGAAGGTCTAGATTGGATGATGGACTTTGACAAATTTGCCATGCTAAATCGATTTTAGCTAGGCTCTGTCGTTTGGGTGTGGTGGTGCACGTAGGGGTATGTCTGGTGGGGTTTAATAGTTTTTGTTTGTAAATAGTTTAATGGAGTCCTGTTTTCCTTTTTGGTTTCTTTTTTTGGCTACGGGTGGTTGGAGCTAGTTTATTTTGGCAACCTGGATATAAAATTTTTTGGTCTTCAGGGATTGGGCTGCATTTTGAATTTTATCCCTGCCTTTGCAGACGAATTGTACTCCATTTTGATAGTTAATATAAATCCTTCTCTTACGAATCAAAAAAAATAAAAATAAAAATTATTGTATCACATTTCTCTTAGCATGGGTATTGAAATATTTTTCTTTTTCATTGAAACAAGGATATCCATGTAGAGTGTAGTGCATTTTTTGAAAATTTCTAACAAAGCTTGTTGTTTTTCTAATGTCTTGAATATATAGGTCATTACTTTTTTGTAATGGACCTATGTTATTATAAAATTTTAAAAATATATAATATTAAAAAATAATACATATAATATTTTTTGGAAAGCTAGCACTAAGGGCTACATGCAAAATGTCATTTTTAAATTACTTCATTTGATCCCCCTAAAGGTGAAGCGAAATTGTTTTTGTTAGCATTTTAATAGACGTGGAGGGGACTTTGCTAGGGGTTTGATTTAAGACTAAGGAGAGTTTCTATAGGAGGGGGGCCAATCTAAGGGGCTTCAATCTAAGCCCCTTAGGTAGAGTTCCTCTAAGCTTAAATCATGTATTTTTCTAAAAATATTATTTTTAAGTAAAAATTAGGATGACACACAAGTGGGACAAGGTTTTGTACTTCCAAGCAAAAGTAATAATAGTTACTATTTATAGTAAAATTAAATTTAATAAGTAGACAAAAACAATTTACTAATTAAAAGTAACATATCAAGATTAGTGTTATTTTCATTTACACATACATATGCAATTAATAGACTTTTATCATTTCAAAAATTAATATAATTATGTTCTTATTCCAAATTTGTTAAAAAGATTGACCTCGCCCTACCATGGAATTATATTTAAAGCTAATATAAAAATAAATAAATAAATCCTTGTAGATCATTTGTACACCAACAATCTATATGGATAAACATAAGCATTCCCAAAAATATTTTCAAATATAAATTGTTTCACAAGAATATTAGTTTTTGGCAAACCAACATATATATCTAAATTACGAGGAAATGATATGGGTACATTCAAACACCATTTTTTGTGATCTCTCTCAGTATGTAATTATGTGTGTGTATGTATATATGTACATATAAGCGTGTGCATGCACACACACACACATCTTATTCACATGTGTGTGTTTTTGTACTTACATGAACCTATGTACATATATATAAGGATATGCATGCGAGCATAACTAAATTGTTCCCCCAATCCTAAATGATAAATCTACATACTCATGTCATTACTTTGTAACTTGTAAGATTTGATTCTATAGAATCTACCTAGGAACAAATACTTTATAACTAATTATCCTAACCTAGTTGCTCAAGGAAAAAGAGACAAATTCAAATATGCACATAAATTAGGATAATGACTATTCATTCATTAAGAGGAGTCTAAAATTGGCCCAATAAAGCTCTATTAGGCTCATTCACTCACTAGACTTACTTCTCTCATGCTCACCATTAAAATTGAAAAGTAGTAATTCTTTATAGTAATAGAGGTAGGTTAGATCAACTAATGTGAACATATATAAGCCTCCACAATAAAAGTAGCAGACATATGCTACATGCACCTATCATCCTCCATCTAGAAAGTGAAGGGATCATTTACCATTTTGACTTGCAAATAGATATGTGCTTGCATACTTGCAAGTGGTCATGTGATTACTCAAACTAGGGTTGAGTTATTCATCCAAGTTAAGCTTAATATTATTTTACACTAACACCCCCCTTAAGATCAACTTGGGGGGTGTGAAAGGAAAATAATATGTTAAGTGTTGTCAAACAGATTGCACCCGAATGCTTGAATGATTAAATTCAACAATCTGTTGAAACATGGGAACTATCTTCAGGCTGTGGGTATTCCTATGGCAAAGATAGACCTCCAGATTCTAGTTTGGTTCCTATATGATGATCAATTTAGTACTTGAATGATTTGTTTTGAGAAAAGGGTAAAAAAGATTGAACCAAATGCATGAACTAAAATTAAAACTTCGATGATGCACCTAATTGGAAATCTAAACTGCAAATTGACTCACAAAATGATTACTCAGTTCTTTAATCTGCACAACTTGATTTGATAATCTAATCACCTGAATGTTTTAAACAGAGGATTTGACTCAATACAATTTTGAGGGAAAACATGGTTTTCACGACTAAACTGATTAATCAATTACATGCACAGTGTATAACCGGTGAACTTAAACTAAACTACATACAAATATTTATGAAGGAGACAAAAAAATTAGAGGTTACAAAACTGAAAACACAATAATCCTTCGATCAAAATCCCACACAATAATGATGCCTAAAATCTTGAAGGAAAAACTATGAAAATACTGGAAACTAAAGGAATCTTTTGCTAATCACAAATAAATTAACCTGTAAAAACTACTGCTGTATTAAATTCTAAAAGCTGAGTTACATGATATTTCTCTTTGCAGAATGCAAAGGCTGAAAAACAAGAACTAGAGAAAAATGACTGTCATTTCACTATATACAAAAGCCTTCACAAGGCATGAAGGTGAAACTGAAAGTCAATTTTAGTGTGAAAAATGATAACTCCAAAGCAATCCATGAGCAGAAATAAAGATCTGGAAAAGAAGAGCTCAAACTCATAAAAAAATGAGTGAACTCGGGCTCAAACTTGCAGTCACAATGTGTACAACTAAAAAGTAACTCAAACTAGCTCTAGAATGCATGAAAATAGCACTGAAAATGAACTGAAGTCAAAAATATCTCCACAATATGCTCTCACGAGCAAAAGAGAAAATCCTCGTAAAAATGGCCCAAAACTGAAGCAAACTGATCTCAATGTCTAGAAAACTCCACCTCTCCATGCGCATGATCAAGATATTTCGTGAACTGATGCAAAACTGAAGCAAAGTTCCAATAATCTCCATAATTTGCATGATTTTAGACCTCCAGTTAGCTTTCACTTGCAATCTTGCATGGATTTGAGAAGGCATTCATTTGATTAAATGTTAAAGATAATCATCAAATGATTCTTTTAATATTTTGATAGTTGATAATAACACCCTTATTACATGTCTAAATATTAAAGTAATAATATTATTACTTTTAATATTTAATTGATTATTTGATATTCTTTAAATCCATACAAGGCACAATATTCCAAAATCAAAGTATTACTTTGAAGTCGGCCTCAAAACTCACGAGCCCCTTATGCATCATTAGGTTGATTGACCTCAAGATTCAAGACCATGGTGATGGTAAAATGAAATGATTTATTAAAATTATTAGCAAAAAGTCACCCTTGGTTGAATTAGGGCAGACAACAAGTAATTGAACCCTAAACAATTATCATCATTCTTGATTTTCCACTCTTTGGAGAGGAAACTTCTGCGCCGCCATGAGAGGTGGGGTTTGGAGCTGGAGAAAACTGGAGTCTTCAAGAGCTTAAGGCTAAGATCTTTCTTTCAAAAAAAACCTGAATTGTGGGTAAGTTGATCTTTATTCAAGAAAACTTCAAGTCTTTGCTTGTAAATTGCAATTTTCTGAAGGTGAAGGCCGCGGGTTTTGACCGTAGTATCATTTCATGGCTTCTACCATACTTGCAAAAATTTGGATTCTTATTTATTTCATAAAAAAAACATGAGGGTTTCATCTGAGTGAATGTGCAAAGCTTATGATTCCCTATAAAGGCCGTGACCATGCATTTTCCCTGTTTATTTGCTTTTTTTTTTTTCATCCGGGTGCCATCTATTATCAATGAGTTTTATTTTTTCCTTATTTTTCTATATTTTCTAAATACTTAATGCAAAACTCTATAGAGATTCTGGTTTCCTTTAGAAACAGAAAGGAAGAAATTCCCAGGCCGTGATGGACTCTTTGGTATAATTGTACGTGGGTTTTGAGGGAATGACCTTCCCCATTCTTTATGTATTTTCTTTATTCTTTGTTTGATGAAATTCAAGTTGTGAGATAAAAGCATTACTCTGTGGGAATACCTTTGAAAATTTCTATATGTTCTTCCTTCTGTAGGTCGCGGCCTTGAGGCTGCCAATTGAAAAGTTTTTTGAAACCTTGATGGGGAAATTTGTAAATCTATATGTGGTGTTGAAATAAGTGAACAAAATCCTTAAATAGAAATCAATGACCCTATATTGTTCTGAAGAGTGCGTGCATTGAAATATTTTGAGATTCTAAAATCTTCCCTCTAGCTAAAATGTTGTCATTTTCATTGTACCCTCTCATAATACGATTGTATATTATAGCATCATGTTTCTAGTTCTCAATTGTATAATTTTTCAAAACATATTTTGCCTTATTTATTGATGAGGTTGATATTCCTTTTCAAATTTCCTTTCCAATGGACTGCTAGTGCTGTTCTAATTACTTATAATGATCTGCTTACTTTGCTCTGAGAATATACTTTGCTGCCTTATCTTCATGCTCCCACATCACTATATGTAGACTAGTTGCTTTCTGGCCCTGATACATGGTATTGAATGTCTTATTTATAATGGCACTATTTGTTTCATTCTCTTCATTTTGTATTAAATTCCACAGTCAATACTTGATTTTGTCCTATATTACTTTCATATTTGTCATTGGTTTGAAGATTGTGCCCTTCTTTCATTATGTTGTATACTCATTAACAAGGCTTGAATTGGATCTCTGTGTAAGATTCTAAAATCTGTTGTACCTTACCTTTAACAGTGAACTCAAAAGATCACCAAGTTAGTATTGTAGTTTCTTTGACTATCATTATTGCCTTGACTGTGATTGATCTTTGAATATGGATTTTTAGCAATGTTATCTTGGCTGTTCTCAACCATCATGATACTCATTCTGCTCCTTTTGATAAATGATTAAATACATTGACCTTGCTGCTCTAATATAATCATTTTGAAGTATTAATTACTACTCACTGTGGTTCCATGTATTGCTGTTTCTTTTGAACTATGAGCAAAAGGATGATTTGCTCAATCTGTTTTCGTCATAATGAATTAAAGGCTGCTCTTATGAATTCCTCTTATTACAACAGTCCTTTCTTGATGACTATAATTGAATATCTGATAAATCTCAAATAATGTTGTGAATGAGAGGTGTCCTCTTGATATGTTGAGCTCAACCCTTGTGGGAGCCCGTTTTGCTCCACATATCTGATGAAATTAATCATAAATATAATGAACCTGTTCCTGCCATTTAAAAAAACATGTTAGCAAAACAAAATGAAGTTGAAAGCTTCCATTAAATTTTGTTTTCTTTTGAACAGTGAAATCATCTGATGGATGCCTGATCGAATGTGCGTTATATTTCTATTGGTAGTGTAGGCATAGGATAGGATATGATTTGTCATTGCTTATAGACCATCTCTAACACCACATTTCATCATATTTGCAGATGCTTTTGGAGCCTGGAGCTGGATCAATTCGAAAGCACAACAACTGAAGACTTCAAGTGTAACGATGATTCGTCATTCCAGGCAATGACGAATCACCTTCTATCTTATGTTTACATTATTTTCAGTTGTATGATATACATTTCCTTTATGTATTCATCATTTGATTATAAATATCAAATTGGCTACTCCCGTGGCTTGTGTGGGACTTTTGTTTTTACAATATGAATAAAGCAACATTACTATGCAATTTAATGATTTCTTCTATTACAAACATTTGCACAATAACACTGGAAATTCACAAGTAATCAGATTCTGGAATAGAATGAATACTTTAGCAGAAATTTTGTACCTTTCAATGAGAAATGCAATTAGCTCTACCTGTTTTGAGCTATAGCTAAAAATAGGTAACATTAAGTTCTAGGTACCCATGTATAAAATTATTCCCATTAAAGAGAGATGTCCCCTTAAAGAATAAATCCACTCATATTGTTGAAGATGAAGAAGGTCCACATAGATTACTATATAACAAGTCTTGAAGTAGGTCCCTCTGCATTAAACAATGTATATTTGTTTTGAAAGAAAGAATCCCTATTTTATATAGCTATTGAATGTCCACTCCAAAGGTGGAATGAAAGAAAAATGAAGATATCTAGATAATATCATATTCCCTATGCCCATCCTAAAGTATGATTAGATCTTATCAATAGACTAAGGTACAACTACAAGATGTGTCATCATGAAAACTTGTAGAGATTAGGAGAGTGAATATGAGAGTTTATATGTACCCTCATTACATCCAAAGAATGTGATGAAACTCTAGGAGATTTATCACTAAAGAGGAACAATTTTCTCAATAGCGTTATCAAGATCCCAAAGGTGAGATTTTACAAGCATATATGTGATGTCTTGTAAATATTTATCTTGATGTGGTGGAAACTATATACATGAATGAACTTGATGAAGAGATTATTCAAAAATATTCAAGCAAGTCATGATTTCTATAGAATCAACAACAAGATAAGGTATCATTATAGTAGTGTTTGGAACTTTAGGTGAAGAAAGGTTAACTAATGAGTCATCATAGGTAAACAAAGGTTCTATTAAAACTTCACACAAGTTGATTAAGGAGTCATCAAAAGTAGATAGATGTTCTAATAGATCTTTGCACAAGTCATCACAAATATATAAAGGTTTTGATGGATCCCTAAATAATCATTAGATAGTGTACCAAGTAGGATAAGGCCACTCTAAGTTCTCTATGTGATGTAAAATATTCTTAGGAAGAATGAGACACAAAAGTGCATAAAATCTATCTATTATTTTAAATCATTCATTCTTTTGCAAATGAGCACTTGGCTTAGGAATGAGACTAGGGAGATAAGAGTAATAGAAAATCCATAATACAATAATCTTCCACCCATTTTCACCATTCTTGTCAACACTCATAGCTATGGTGACTAAGAATGACTATTTGACTATATTCTGGCCAATATCAAGAGTTCTATCAATTTGGAAACATTGCAATATTTTTGAAGGTGTAATTATAACCCATGATAAAAAAACTCTCAATATTTGTGAGACTTTATTTTAGTTTGATACTACATGATCTCCTTCAATATAAATATGTTGTTTGTACAACATATGCCATTTTAGTTATTGGAAAAGTACCAAGAATTAAATTTATTGTGTTGGGTAAGAATAAGAAAAAATAGATATTACCAATGTAAAATCTGCACTTACAAAAAATGACACTAAAAAAGGATTTATCATGAGCCTAAACAATCTTTTGGTAGATCGAATAATGAGAACCACTCAATAAGAATTTGATTGTAAATAATTAAAAATAGACACATACTAAAACATAATATCACTACTATAACACTGATGAAAAATATCTAGAGTAAAAAATTGACCCAATCAAAGTTTGGATTATTAAGAATGAGCCTTCAAAAGAGTGTTTGAACATCCAAATGCCACACCCTATAAGCCTCCAATAGGTAATGGAATTGTTCTAATATCAACAAGCTATGTGGCAACACAAATGGCATGTCTACTATTGTAGTGGCGTTGACTAGGCAAGTGATGTGAGAGGCTAAATAGGATGCCATGTGGTAGTATGTATGTTTTGACATGACATACTTGTATAATGATTACATGGCACAATAAGAGAAAATGGAGGCTATATGGTAGGGTGATGTGATATCTCACGATATAATGAAATGGTATTGACTAGTCAAGGTTGCTAACATGTTGAAATGTTGACACTATATGATGGCTTTCACTAGCTAAAGTGGCAGTAACATGAACATGTTGACTGCTAATTAAGCATCTTTGATTGACAACTTGGGTTGAATGAGCAACACACTTTTTGTGATCCCTATGTATGCTACACTCAAGCATTGAGTGCAAGGATAATACTATAGTGTTAAGGAATTTATATGTTTTAATTTCAAAAACTCTCTAATTTTCCTTTATTCTTGTGTCAACAATATCTAGGAGGAAATTTTGGGTTCTATGGTAGGTGTCTAAAACCAATAAATTGATAGTAAATCCTAATGGTTTTGGTGGCTTTAGATGCAATAATATTATCACTTTTTACCTAGGAAGCCTCAAAATGAAGATACCTACAAATGTCACTCAAATAAATTATACTAGTCTAAGTAAACATGATTTTATATCATGTAAGATTTACACAACTCTAATATCATGCAATATTTGGTTATGCATAATTTACCCAGGGACAAATGTTTTAGAACTACTTAGCATAACCTAGTTGTTCAAAGAAAGAGAGATATAAGCTCAAATATGTAATAAACAAGATAATGCTTATTTCATTCATCAAGAGTACCCTAAATTTGGCATAACAAAGCTTTGGCAGGCTCACTTCTCACCCCATATGTTGCCACTATTTATAGCAATAGAAGTACAGTCAATTAAGGTAGTGTAGACATATTTGAACCTCCATAGGAATAGTAGCAGGGTAAAAGTACAAAGTTGTGTCACACTTTCGGCCAACTTATCAACACGACTCAATTTAAGTATTTCTAACTAAAAAACATTTTTGGTCAAACATATGGTCTAGTAAGATTCATTCTAGCTAAGTTAGATACTTCCACAACTATTTGAACAAAAATTGTTGGCTAAAAATATATGGAGGGCCACTTTGAGGCCAATTTGTAATTTTATTTTTTTTGAAAAACTTGATGTTTCAATAACTCCTACTCATATAAATAATATATTTTTTAAAATATAAAAAATACCCTTTTGTAGATTCATAAGTGTAACTTTCAAAAACATATTTATTTTAATAGTTAATTATTAATTATATCTTATTTTTTATTTTTACTAAAAGTAGGTTATCAACACAAAATATTAGGGTCGACACATGCCAAGGAAAAATACTAAACTTATTAAAAAAAATTAAAAAAAATATATGATGCATTGGATAAAAGAGTCTATATCAAGATGGTATAATTTTTTTTCAATTTTAGATAAATATTTAATATGAAAGTTGACGTCGAATGGAAACAACTGTTTTTTGATACACACATTTTAATATTTATTTAAAAAATATATATATATTTATCAAATTTGGAAAAAAAAAAATCCATCCACTAAAGTTTCAAGTTATAAATACACAAAAAAATTGAAAGAAAAAAAATTAACGTCTCATGTAACTTCATTTTTCAGCATTTTATCAGCAACTAAATTATAGTGTTAATTTATTACAAAATAGTTTAAAATATATATTTTTTAAATACAAACACAAAATATACTAAAAAATACACATTTTACTAGTTTAGATCATTTCAAAATTCAAAACATATATGCCACTTTTTAGTGATTCAAGTTTTAAATTTGGATCAATGTTGGTTGTTTCCTTTATAAAGTGTGACAACATTGTGCTTTTACCTAGCAAGCATGTGCCACATGCAGCTACCAACCTCTATCTAAATAATGGAAGGATCACCTACCAATTTGACTTGTAAATAAACAAGTCCTTGCACACTTGCAAATGGAAACATGGAAACCTACTAATTTAACTTGCAAATAGATGTAATTGCACACTTGCAAGTGGTCATGTTACACTTACAAGTGATCATATATTTAAGTTATTCACCCAAGTTGAGTCTATTTAGTAAAGTTCATCTGCATTGTGTAGGTTGGTTGGATTATTTACCCTTGACAACTTGGATGCAATTGTATTGGTGTATAACTTTTTTTTTTGTAGCCATTCTAGTTCGTCTTTAATGTTATTGCAATGTTGCAATGGCTTTGTTATTATTTTTTTCAATGGATACTAGAATGTTGCTATAAATTTTGATGTGTGAGGTTTATGGTCCCTTCAAAAGCAACTTATCTTAATCAAAACATTATTACACTAATAAGGTATAAATGTTTGTCGATTTCTATGAATACAGTATTCTTATAGAATAATTTATATTAAAAAACATTTTTAAGAATGCTTATATTATTCCATATAGATTCTTAATGTAAAAATGATGTGCACTAACTTTTTTATTCTTTATAATATTTAAGACTTTTAATTTAAAAGAAAAACAAAATTAGATTAATATGTATGATTAAAAATATTTTTTATATGTAGACACATTTCAACATGAAATGATGGGGAAAAGGGGGGAATGAATTCAATCAATGTGGAATGATGAAATGGCCTAGGATTCAAACACACCTTTCCCCAATTTTTATTAGAAAGAGAGAAGATCACAAAGGGATAAGATTGACTTTCAACCTTGAGGTGAGTCAACCCTATTTTGGACCTTGGATCTTTGCTTTCTTATGACATAAATGATTGATTTTCAATGTTTTGGAATTATTTAAAGTGCATAAACTAAATGAATTATATGACATAACACTTGAAATGCAAATTTCTATGATAGCAGAAATAGAAACAATAGTTTGCAGGAATATTTGAGAAGGGCTTGATAGTGTGCACCTATGATAAAAAGTAGGTTTTGAGCTCTAATCAGGGACTCATTCATCCAGGGGTGAATGGGTCTTTGTGCAGGGGTGCAAAATCAGTTTTTGCGGTCCTCTAATCCTGGATCTAATATTCTAATTTCTCTAGGTTTGACTATCGAAAAAGAAATAAAATCTGTGAGTTTCTGTAGCTTGACAACAATGATGACAACTTATGCAACTTTGCAAAATTGCTCCTTTGATCAACTTTCAGTCCTTCTTCACTTGTAAATTTGCACATACAAAGAGAGAAGCAAAAATGTATGTTTTAGGGTGAATGGGGGTTTGCCTTAGTCAAACCCCATGTTTGGTAATTAAACCTTGATAGAATGATAATTGATAAATGGAAGGAATGATGAATGAACACTTACTTGCTACAACTCACCAAACCTTTAATGGTTTCCCCTAGAGGATTAAAGTCAAATACATCACTCTAAGGTTTTGATCTTGCATGAATTGGCTTGATTGATTGATGCTTGAATGCTTGAAACCTACATCACAATGTTAGCTCCAAAACATGATATGAACACACATGAACTTTGACATGATGATATGATCTTCATTTTTGTTGACTTATAAATCTTCTCTTCAATGCTCTTGACAATAAGATTTTCTCATATGAATTCTTGACTGTGTGTCTTAGATTTGAATTGATAAAAAAACTATATATTTATAGGTGTTTATTTGATTTCCTGAAAATTAGATTCCAAAAGCTGACACTTGAAACTTGAATTTGAATCATTAAAATTCTACCAAAAACATATTAAAAATAGGGTCCTAGGACTTAAAGGGGAAAATGGGTCCTAGGACCTAAGTCCAAGACACTCAATTTCCAAGGTAATTTAATTAATGTTGGAAATTATTTAATATAAGTTTCTCTTTCGAAAAACGGGAATACTAATGTTTTGGAATGCATAATTTGGTCAATCAGAGGCTTAATTAAGTCCAATTAATTAAGGAGATGCAAACATAATATAAAATTATAAAGGTACAAAATTTCCTATTTTACATTTAGCCCTCACCTTAGTGAGAGTATGAACTTACACTCAAACTCACACTAAAGTAGACAAATAAGTCAAGAGAGGTCCAATTGTACAATTGTTGGAAAGATAAGATAACAAGGATCAAGGAGGATGATCAAGCCCCCAAGATCTAAGATCTCATAGCAAAGCAACAAAGGTACAAAGAGACACATGCATGCAGTAGCGACACAAGATACACAATCATACAATGTCAAAATTAATGCAACGAGAAAAGGAAAGGAAAAGGGTGGATCAAGTCTCGACTGTTTTTCCAAAAGGTATGGATCAAGCCTAAGTTGTTTGTCCAAAAACTATGCTCACAAGGGCTAGTGAAATATGCTTTTCACTAGGTGAGCCCCAAGGAAAAAAGGGTGAGAAACACACAACAGTCTAGTGTGTACCCACAAAAAGGTTGCATATGGAAAAGTCACACCAAGTCTACAGGACTTCCATATGTCAACCATACCAAAAGTTATACTCCCTAATAACTTTGATAAGGCACCACAAAATGAACATGCTTCACAAGGCTAGCAAGCTGCATTATGCTAGACACTCATGGAATAAAATATGGAAAGTTTTAAATGCAATAAAGTTGAAAAGACAATCAAAGGGGTTTTTGCTTAATACATGAGAAGTCTTACCTTAGGGATCATCACACTTGACATCACCACCAAGAGAGGACTATTCGAGTAACAAAAGATTCAAATCTTAGGGAATACTGATCATAGCATTACCACCAAGAGGAATGTCATATGTCAAGAAGGGTCACACTCTTGTAGAATATCAAGCATAATATCACCACAAAGAAGACACTTCGCATAGATCAAGAAAGCCACACTTTGAATAAAAAGGTCACACTTCCTAGGAGATGTATGCTATCATCACTAAGAAGGGAATATGTTAACAATGAGTGGGGGACAATATGCCCCTCACTTAAAATGTCAACATACTTGATATGTTGGTATTTTAAGTAGAAAGAGAGGAAGAGGGGATCCTTGAAAAGAATGCATGTCTCCCAAAACTAGTCATCCTTTCCCCCAAAGCATAGAGACAAGGACAACCACACCAAGGACAATTATGTTGCTGCCAAGATAAATATGGTTGCACTTAAGATTGTACCACCGTGAATGGCAATGAGCAAGACACACAAAGCTACCAATGCCACATAGTGATGAGCAACATGGTAGGATGAAAATCATTATTTATAAGAGGAATTAGGTGTATCAACACAAAGAAGAGCACCACAATCCTCAATACGTTGAATTCTATTACTCAAGTCCTAGCATTCATTAGTTGAATGACCATGCACTTGATGATATGCACAAAATGAGCTTTTGTTGTAGAATTTATTTTGTGTTCTTGGAGGGAGAGATATCAAGCAAGCTTGGAGAAGCCTTGACAAGGTAATCTTGATCAATAGTAGAAGATGTTCCTTTCTTTTGCAATAGAGATACTTCTTGCTTACGAAAAGGTGTCATACATACCCAAGACTCTCTAGGTTTAGATTGTGAGACTTTTTACTCTTCCTTAAAGGAGGGTGTAAAATATAATGAACCCCAATCATCACTAAGACATGTGTTTTAAGATGAAGTAATATTTGTATTAGGAGTGTTTTGCATGATGACATTGATATTAAGCAAAGGTTTCTTTGATGCTTTCATTTCTTTTGAAGGTCAATAACCAAGACCTCTTGTTTGTTTTTGTAGGGTAGGCTCTATAGGGACACATATACCTTGTTCTTTAATACCACATCATTTTCCATTATAGCCAAGTTGTTTCAAAATCTCATAACCTCTTCCATAAATTTTTACCATTTCTTCTAGAGAAGGTGGTTTCTCATGATCACACTCATCATATGCGGGTGTGTAATTTGTATTTTCCTTTTCTTTGCTAAAAGTTGTGGACTCATGTGGTTTTGATGACTTAGATTGTGTTGTTATTATGTTATCTTCTTTCTCTTTTCCTGATTTATGTGTAATATTGTATTCTCCCATGAATGTAGGTGTAAAATCCAATGAAACCCAATCATCGTCCAGTAGTTTCATGATTGATGACAAACACTTGTTATTCTTCTTGTACTGGTTCTACATTTGAAGTTGGTATCAATTTTGTAAGAGGATTTTTCATTCCTGGTTCAATTTGTAAACAACTCTCAGGTTCAAGATAAAATTTTACCATGTCTAGACCTTGTTGTAAGTGTATTTCAGTGAACAATGTAGTGTTGAAGGCACTGCATTCATTGCATGAATCCGTGGTCTACCCAAGAGAATATTATATAAAAGATCATTAGGCATGACATGGATAGGAGTTTGTAAAGTAACCCTACCAACTTTAATAGGCAATGTTATCACACCAAGAAGATATTTTCCCACACTATCAAAACCACAAATAGATAAAGAATTCAGTTGAATTTTACTCTTGTTCACTCCTATTTTATCCAAAATATTTACACTACAAACATTGAGCATCAATCCATTGTCAACAAGGGTACATTTAATTCCAAACTTCTTAGGAACATTGTTGGTACTAGCCACTATCATCAAAGCATCATTTTGTTTTTGTGTTTCCAAAGGAGGTAATTCACTTAGATGAAAGACAATGTCTAAATTAGTATTTTTTATATTCTCAATCCAAGTTGCCACATCATTTGGTTGCACACTAGGAGGGATACCAACTTGTTGTAAAGAATTTTGAAGCATGTTATGGTAAAGAAGTGGTGCTTGAATCAAATCCCACAAGGATATCTTAGCAATAGTGTTGTGAAGTTGTTCCACAAGATCATACTCCTTACCACTATGCGAAGGTAAATGAGGAGCACTAGGAAAAATGGGTTGAGGGAGTGGTAATGAAGTAGGTATGGTTTGTTGTTGCCTATTGTTCCTTGTGCTATATATATGAGCAATGGTATGATAACTCGGTTGCTGCGACACATTGTTACTAGTGAGTTGTTTTGCAAAATTTAAGATGTCCTAAAGGTTTTGGTTGGTATTGAGGTGGTCTTATGATAAGAAGTGGCTTAGGAGATGACTTGGGAGTTCCAATAATTAGAGGACTCTTAGGAGGTTCAAAAGGAGTGTTTGGGGGTCCTATAATCAAGGGAGATCTAATGGACACTTTTTTGTTCATAACTTCAGTGGATGACTTCTTGTTGATGATTTTTTAACAAGTGGGGATCAAAGGTTGACTTAGCCTCTTCATCTATACTGTATTTCAAAAGAAATGTATCTATGATAGCATATTTATTGGGCACAATATCTTCCCAAATGGGAGAAGAATTGGGAGAGGAACAAACAAAATTCTCATGATTCTTAGTGATTGTATCTCCTTTCACCAACATACCTTTGTCACAAGTAGGAGAGGTATCGGGAGAAGAACAACTATGGTCTTCATGATTATCCATGATTGCACTCTTTTGCACTAAAGCATTCTCACAAGTGGGAGAGATGTTGGGAGATGAATGGAGACTAGGAAAAGTGATGTTAAGAAATGTGTCAATGATTTCATCATGTTGCACCATAATATCCTTCCAAGTGGGTGGGGTAGGGGGAGAGGGACAAACAAGATTCTCATGGAACTCAATGATTGGATCTTCTGACACCAAGATACCTTCGTCACAATAAAGAGAGGTATCGGGAGAAGAACAATTATGATTGTCTATGATTTCATCCTCTTGTGCTAAACTTTCTTACAAATGCGATAGATATTAGGAGGATAACTAACATGCTTGTTAAAGGTTTTATTATGCTCATAAGTAGGGAAATAGAATCATACAAGCCATGTGCTACTCTATGAAAACCATATGTTTAAAAAGGAAATGCACTTCTATTTGTGCAAAGATAAGAACTAATTTATCCAAAATATGCAATGCTTCAAAAATGAACTCAATTGTCCTACAGATGTGATGAATTTCAATACTAAAATGCAACAAATTTTCCATGAATTTACAATAAATCAAACAAAATGTCACTCTTCTTGCACATACAATAATTGTTTTTCAGAATTTCAAAGTATAGATTAATCAATAGAAACAAAATGAAAACACAGAGATAGAAATGCATGCAAAAATTTGTCAGGACACTTGTACAAGACAAGTTTTCCCATGGGTGAATGTGTAATGCCCCTCTGTTTACCTTATCTGAACAGCTTTTGAGATTTCATCTAGACTTTATGAGGTTATTTATCTTGACTTTATGTTACTATTTGATAAACTTTATGACACTATTGGATGTTACTTGGACATGGTGATATTTTGATGAGTTGATGTTGTGACTGATTATTTGTTTATAACTTGCTTTCATATTAGCATAGTTGTTATTTGAGTTAATATTGATGTATGCTCATTTATTGATTATTGATGTTTTAATTTTGTTAGTTCTGATGTGACTGTATTGGTGAAGAGAACGGTATTGCATCTCTCGCTTCGCGAGTGCCCTGTGATTTCCACGATTCTCTCTTCACGGTGTATATGAATTATTATCTGTATATATGTACGACTTTTATTTTTGTTGAAGGTTTGCAGGTACAGAACATTAGCTTCACCTGGTTTCACAGGTCTGAGCGTGTCCACTACTCAACAGTAATATTGAGAAATAGTAACGGGTTATCTAGTCATACATTTACCCTAGTACAGTGTGTCGTCAGTTTGAGTTTGGTCTTAGCCTTATTATTGTTGTTCTAGGTATTTTATTATTGTGCAAGTTTAATTTTGTAGATTAAAATGTGTGTTTGATTAAGTATTTAATTTATGGTATTATCGATGTGAAAAATTTAGAATAAATAAATAAATAAATTTAATTTAGTTATGTTATTAAGTAATATTAATTATTTAATTAATGAGAATTAAATAAATAAGAGTATTTAAATTGGTTGCAATTAGTAAATTGTTTTATTTTATTTAAATGCATGTGGTTCAAAAATATCTTTGGTTGTTGAGGAAAAAGATATTTTGTTAAAATAAATCTGAGTTAGAAATTTGTTATCTGGTTGTTGAAAATTCATTCTCGGAAGAGATATTAGGGAAAAAGAAAAGAAAGTTGTTTCACGGGAAAAGTTTTGTATGGGTTGTGGAAAATTGGTGAGGAAATTGTGGATCTCTCTGAGGAAATTGTTTTAGAATTATTTTCTTGGCTGTGTTTTTTGTTGTCTTCTAGAATGAGGCAATTGCATTGAAGAAAGCTTTGGCTACATTAGGAATTGAAATTACAGAAAAGCTCGACAACATTTTCTTGAGGCAACATTATTCTGTAACAGTTTTTTTACTGTTTTTGTGAAATTTGAAATTGAAAAGTTATTTTATTACTGTAATGCAAATTGAAAATGTTTTAGGAAAAGATTTTTCAGTACTGTAGAAGTTCTTATTTCTTTCTTTTAAAAGATTGTGTAAAAGAAGGTAGAGCCTGTAGAAAAATAATTAAATGAAATAGGTTATACAAAAGAAATTATGGTGGGTGTTGAAGCAAAATTTGATCAAGGCACAAACTACTGTCAAATATGAAAACTTGGGAAGGCAACACTGTCAAATATAATTTTAGTTCTTACGTAGAAAAAGGGGTAGGTGCTTAATTTAGATCAATGTTACGTGAAAAAGGTAAATTACTCAGCAAGATCAATGTGAGATAAATTTTTAGCACAATTAGAAACCTCTGTGGGATTGAAAATGAAATCCTCTAATAGATTCGAAGGAAATTGAAATACTCGTGGTTTTCGTCAAAATAGGTAGAGAGTGTGTCACTAAATTAATCGCCTTTCAGTTATAAACTAGGTGGGGCTAAATTTTTTATATGTTTTAAATGACTTGATTAGCACCTTTGAAATTTTAGAGAAACCCAAATCGAAAGGATTTAATTAAAATTAAGCAATATCTTGGTTTTGTGATTATCTTTGTTTAAAAAATTGTAAATTTTATACATATTTGTTTATTTAAAATATATATTAGAAATATTATTGTGTATGAATTTTTAGAATATAAATATGTTTAAAAGTATTATTTTTTAAATGGGTGCATGCACATGCACCATTGAATATTTTAAAATGGATATTGAAAGTGGCAATTAGAATTAATAATTATAATATATATGTTTAAAAATTTATTTATTTAAATAAATGTTAATAATTGATAATTAATGCATGTAATGCACAAGTGGTGTTTTATAATAAGATGATTTTATTAGAAGGATTAAGATTTTTATTTATATTTGTTTGTGAAATTTGAGTTAACAATTAGTTTTAATTTCCTTATGATTTGTAAACAGAAGTGTGTATATATATATATATATTAATAAAAGCATGTAAACGCATGGGTTAATAAAATCTTAAAATAAAATGACTTAGGAGTGAAAGTTGATTTATATTTAAATAGATATTGTGTTATTAAAATATTTAATATACAAGTAGAATATTTTATAATGCAATGATTGTAATAGAGAAATTGAGTTTGTTATTATTATACGAAACTGTGGAATTGATGTTAAATAAATTATTTTATTTTATTTCCTTATTATTGCAAATAGAATTCTATTTACTTTGAATAATTGCATGTGATGAGATATTGATTCAATTTGGATTTAGGAAATCCGAATATTAGATTATTTAAGTGCCTAAATTATTTTAAGTTGTATTATTTTCTGTTCACATTTGCGGACAATTTGAATTGAATATTATGAGTAATTGTCAAACTCGAAGTTAAGCAGTTGGTTTAATTCATTGTGGATTTATTGGATTTAGGAAATCCTAATGGTCATTTATTTAATTACTTGAGTGGCTTCTTATTGTTGTGTATTCTTCTATAATTGTGTATTGGGAATTGGGGATAGTTGTTGTCGAGAAAATTATAAGTCTTCCAGTGATTGTAAAATTGTGAGAGGGTCATTGTATCTTTTGTTCGCCCTTTTTGAGATTTCCTTGGTTAGTGCACATTTTTGAGATTCAGTATTTGAAATCCGTAATGATGTGTGAATTAGTTTGAACACCCAATTACTATGAATGGGTTGTGTGATTTGATTTGAGCACCCGGTTACTACGAACAGGATGTTTTGTTATTTGTAGAATGATTGATATTTGTTATCGTATTTTGTGCATTGTCTACCCTTAGATGTGGAATATTTTATTGTGTTGTCTATAGGGGAGTGGCTTTCAACGGGGCCCAGGACATAAAGGGGTCCCAGGACAACTCGTGTGAAAGTCAGTTTAATTAGTGGAAATTAAATAACCTTTATTAGGGATAGAGTAGCTTAATATTTAATCAGATAATTTAGCCTCGCTCATTGGCTCAAGGGCTAATATGAGACTTGAGATGAGTCAGGAAGGCCTGGAATGGAAAGATCATTATCTTGTCTTCTTGAAAGATAATTGATTCCACACTGGTGTGCATGTGGGTCTGGGTTCGTGAGAGGTTACCAGGATAACCCAAGATGGGGGTCGGGACCTAGGAAGATCTCCTTTGGATAACCAATGCAACCTTTGTGATGACACTCCTCCTATGACAACGGTCAATTTGTATTCTACAATGGATGTATTTGATTCAGTGGTTCTGGAAGCAATGTATCCTTATGTTTTGTGTTTATTGGTACAGTGTTGTTTTGTGTTTACTGGTATAGTGTGGTCTTGTATATTGTCTGTGTCTAGAGGTAATAGGTTGTCTTGGTTTCTTGTTACTATCTCCTAGCACGGGGGCTGGGCCTACGGGTACCAGATGGTTGGGTGGCGTGCATCTTACACTGTTGAGTTTCTCTTCCATTCATGATGGCGAGATATTCTTGTTTGAGGAGCTTGTGTGGTTCTCTGGAGTTGTTCTTCTCCTTCTTCATTGTAACTATGGTTCATTATGTATAATTGTAATACCTCATTTGTATCGAGGTGAACCTTTCTGATGTAATTATAATAATATTTATGATCTATTCATTACTGGATTTAATGGTGTATGGAATGTTATGTGGTGTTGTATTATTGGAAATATGTTTAATACATTGAACTATGTGTTAGAGTTATCTTGCAATGATTTAATGTTTTGTTGTATGTTGTATCTTGAGTTTTTTATTTATATGCTATGGTTGGTTAAATTTTATAAGTAATGGTGTTCACATGTAGACGCATTGCATAGCCTAGAGGATGTATGTGGTTAGAGTAGAATACTTTACTCGTCTTGTT